>PVJA010009604.1:0-59970 GCA_004027025.1 Myocastor coypus
CATTGCCAAACATCAAAAGGTTGGGTGGAAAGAAAGCTGGAGATTGAGAAATCAGACAATAACTGTCCTGAGAATCCAGGGTGAAAGAAACGATGGCTAACGGACAGATGGACAGAAATGCCTGGTAGTGATTGGGAGATAGAATCAGTGAGATCTGTGTATCACTGAATAGTCTTTTATTCATTTATTTTTACTAGTATATGTTTGCATTATGGCATCATATTCCTTGTAAGGGATTGCTTCTTGCACATAACATCTCAATTCTTTTTTCAGTTCATTTTTCATTTATTTATTTATTTGATACAGAGTCTTGCTACACAGTTCAGACTCAGGGATCCTCCTGTCTCAGCCTCCTCACTGCTGTACTTACAGGAACATGCCACCAGACCCAATTTCAATGGATGGCACAGTGCGCCCCAGGCTCTAGGGCCTGCATGGCATATGATACTGGGGATCGAACCCAGGTCCTTGCAATTGCCAGGCAGGCACTTAGACTGCCAACCTATCTCCCCAGTGCCTTCATTTCTCTCTATTCCTTTTCCATCCCTTGATGTCCATCCTATTTGAAAAAGATCTGTCATAGTTACTCTTCTCTCATTGCTGGGACAAATACCCAACACTCAAATTAGGGAAGGAAAGCTTTATTTAGCTCACAGTTACTGGAGATTTCAGTCTATATTCAGTTGTCTCTTAAGGCAGAATGGCACATGGCAGAGGGCAACCTTTCATAGCGGTGTCACAGAAGGAAGAGAGTCAGCTCAAGTGGCTAACTTCTTGCCTTACATTGAAATGCAAATTACCTGCCCTGGGGGAGGTGAAGCATCCACACCCGAGGTAATCAATCAAACTCCAGAAGCCACCCCATGACTGCATGATGCTTTGGGGGGGACAGCTAGACACAAACCAGAACAAGATCCGTCTCCTACTTTCTATCTAGTATCTATCTAGGGTTCCATAAACGATGAAGAATGGAGTTGTGGACCAAAGAAGAAAGCGAAGAGAATTTTATTGGGAATAATAAGAGAAAACTCATGCTGCATATCTATTGTAAGGCGATTGAGAACATTAATCCAAGTGGTGTTTTCTGCCCTATCTTACATGCACATGTAGATCCCAGGAAGGGAGCTTGTTTCTGAGGAAATGAGTTAAAAAAAACAAAATGGTTATCTTGTATTTCTGTTTTCTACAGGTCTGGTTGAGTCTGGAGGTCAGGATAAAGCTGTTGAGCTCAATTTTTTTTTTTTTTTTTTTTTTTTTTTTTTTTTTTTTTTTTTTTTTTTTTTTTTTTTTTTTTTTTTTTTTTTTTTTTTTTTTTTTTTTTTTTTTTTTTTTTTTTTTTTTTTTTTTTTTTTTTTTTTTTTTTTTTTTTTTTTTTTTTTTTTTTTTTTTTTTTAAGCTGTTGAACTCTTAGCTAGCCTAGCACCCTGGATAGCATCTTCTTCAAGGAAGAAAGTCCTTATCTCTTGTTGTCATCTTAATCTTTTGTTCTCTGTTCTTGTGTTTCACTTTTGTAAGTTGAACTGGCTACTTAATTAAGTAGATACTTTAATTACCTCTTCCTTTAGAATGCTTTAACTGGCTAGTCATAGTGACTAAACTAAACTAAACGGCTACCTTCCCTCTGCAGCCCCATCCCACTCTGAAGAAGTGGCCTCAAACTGTCCTTACCGGGAAGGCCTGAGGATCACTCTGACAGTTTGAACCAGGAAGGGTTACTGTAGGGGAGATGGTAGCCAGGGATTTTCTCCAGGAAACCAATCTAATGAGACCTCAGCCAGTTGCTTTGGCATTGTCAGCCCCAGTTCCTCTTCAGAGGGTCAATTTAGCAGACCTCTGTGAAAGGAGGCTGACATATGCACATTGGTTTCATCTCCAAGACCGTTTGCAGCTTGACAGATTCTGGCAAAGGAGAACCAAGTTTTACTGAGAGATTGCGTGTGCACAGCACAGATACAAGGACCAGAATGAAAAGACATGGGCATGGTTAGGTGAAGGAGCCAGGTTCCAACACTGCCCTTAACGGATTTCCAAAGGGATTATAACCCACTGGCTCCTAAATCTGCCTGGTACAGAGGCAATCTCTAAATCTAGTGCTTACTTTTCTGGCTTCAAGGTCTCTCTCCACCTGATGTGAGTTGTTTATCCAAAGATAAGACTTTCACTGACCAGTGAGCAATTCACCCCAGTCTCAGCCTTAAGAAGATTGAGGGCTCTGTGACTTTGAAGGACTTTTTTGGCTAAGGCATGTGAAGACTCCCTCAGCTCACAAAGCTGCCACTGTGACTTTGATCCTTGTGGAAGCCTGACAGTGAGCTTCGGGACTGGCCCTTCTTATAGAATGCCTATAGACCAAAGGAATTCTCTGGAAATTACGTGTCCCACACCTGCACATTAAGGCATGAGGTCATTATATTATTACACTTCTGCCCCAAACACATTTTTCTCGTCCTTGGCAAGAGAGCATATTCTATGTGTTATAAGCTAACTTGAGTGACTTTCTTATACTATGCCAGCATTTTAGGAGCTGCTTGTCCTCTGGCTCACCCTGCCCAACCCTAAACCATGGACTGTGCTAAGCCTTTTTGAGATCTGATGGGACCCCAGGTGTCCCAGCAGTCAAACTGAGAATTGTCTTAACCCTTGCCCTAGTTAACACAAGCCCTCCTACCCCAAAACAAACTCTGCCTTTTACCTTTGTTTGGTCTCAACTCTGTTCTTGATGGAAAACTTTGTATCTTCCTTCTTGTTGTAAGCTGACTCTGCTGCCTCTCTCTGTAACAAACTTTGCGATTGCTATATTGTAAAACCTTGTTTTCACTATGAACCCCAACCCTAGTTATAGATGCTCTCACTAATTGCAGACATGCCCAGTGACAAATGTCTTTCCTGATTAGAAGAACAAAAGGCAACTCCCAAGCCCTGCAAGGTCTCCTCTTCCTCCCCAACCTTGGTGCCAAATGTCCTTCCTGATTAGGGCCAAAGACAACTCCTAAATCTTGTAAAGTTCTTCTCTCCAACCAAAGACAATTCCCCTTTCTCCACCGTACCCCCATGGTTATGCCTTTTAAATTCTTTGTCCCATCTCAGGGGCGTGCTTCCTTCTCCTGACCCACAGGAGAGTGCAGGCCACTGAGCTCAGCTAATAAAGCACTCCAAATTTTTGCTTTTGGGTCTTTGTTTTCATCGCCATGTGCAATAATATGTATTTCTTTTAGGCTGTGGTTGAAGAAACTATTCTAAAAAGGATTCTAAGTTGAGGATCTGCCCTGCAGAAGACATCTCATCTGTACTTAAATCCTTACTCTTTGTAATAGCTGCTACTACAGTATGGGCTCCGATCCATTTATAAGACACCAGTAGGTATAAATCTGTCCTTCAAAAGAAATAGAATGCAATTTCCTCAAGAGAAAGGCCCTAAGCATTGCCACAGGGATAGAATGCTGCATTTGCTCAAGGTTTCCCAGAGCTGCAGAGTGTATGTTAGGACAATCACAGAAAAGAGCTCTTTTGATAACCATAATTGGGCTCTATGTAAATATTTCCATGGGACGAATGCATTGAGAGTGTTGCACTTACAAACAAAGTGGTTGGTGTTATGAGAGCACACTAAGCATTGGAAGAGCTTTGGCAGAATTATTTCCTGGGTAAAAGGCATAGAGGGATTGTTTCCAAGTATCTTGGGTTATGACAGTCCTGGTATGTTGGCATATAAGAAGGGAAAAATGAAAATACCACCTAAACATTTGGTAGGTAATTAATCCAGTTAGTTAATACCTGGCAATCAAGGTATTTAACTGAACTCTGCCCACTAGATTTGTAATTACCAGGGTTACTATACATCAAGGGCTCTTCCGATTTGCGTTGATGTTGCCCTCAAACGTCATGCAGTTATTGGGGGGCTGCTTTTCAAAGGTGGCTGATTCTTGACTTTGTTAGTATATAGTCTGATGCTGAGATGAAGGGTGTAAACGCTATACCCAGCCTAGGGCTGGTAGCCTGCATACAATACAAGGGACAGAGGAGGCTTGCTCTTCCTCATCCTCTTTTTCATTTTGATGTCTTCTGTCACCAGGAATTATTGCCCCTCTGCCATGGGCCACCCTTCCCTGTAAACTGTATGCTAAATAAACCTTACCACGTTTAACTCTGGGTGTCGGATATTTTGCCTCAGCAAGCAAAGGAAAGTTACTAGGACAAAGCCAATGGAGGGCCCCCTCCCCAGGACAGCTTGTCCATGACAGTGTCTACTTTATTTTTGGTATAGCCAGGTACTGCCTTGGTATCATGAGGTAGTGTGATAGAATCCGGGCACTGAGTAGCCTACCCCAGAGATGTGACTACAGAGGGAAGTGTTTCCCTGGAATTCACCTGCTTCTCCCATCCTAATTTTTTGTTTTATCCCACGAGGGAGCCCAGCATGCGTTTGTTCTCATCCTGTTTAAGAATAAAAATTGATGCCAAGACCCACAACAGCAGTCACGTGTTCCAGGGACAGAGGCAAAGCTGCTCATGTGATTTCAGGGTCAGTCCTCCCTTGTGGGGATGGTGCCAACGACCAGAATAATTTTTGCAGTGCAGTCAAATAAATGACTGGCATTTGGGTATATGGATGGGCGTGAGATTGCATGGCATGTGTAAGCAGGCAAGGGTTGAGAGTATGAGAGAGAAGGTATTGCCCTCGTGGCTGGGGATACAGTCATGCTGCGATCATTTTACTCCCTTGGGAGCGAACACCCTGAGTTATCATAAAAGGGAATGAAATAACAATTCCCAGTAGCAGTCATTGGTAAAACAGAGTAAGTTAACCCCTTTGGTGTATTATCAGTTCTCTTCTGAGAGCCTCACAGTATTTTCTGGAACAGAAATTTTAAGCCCTCTATAAATTGAAAGACCAGCCAGATAGCTCAAGGGTCGGACAGAAAGCTCAGCAGGCTCAGGCACCTGCCTAAGCAAGCGCCCAGGGACCAGTACCACAGGCCTTGCCGGTCCCACCCCGGGACGCGCTGAGAGGGCGTCCATATGGTGGTGTGGTGTGATATGGTGGAACGCCCCTATAATCCCAGCACTTGGGAGGCTGAAAATAGGAGAATCACAATGAGTCTGACCTGCGTAGTGAGACCCTGTACACCCTGTATGTTGTGGTTTATATCTAGTTGTCCCCTCAAAGCCTCATCTACATCATGGGGCTGTGAAGCCTGTAGTGACTAGAGGGGCGGGGCTGTCCAGCACATGGCTTGAGGGGTGGGGCTTGAGGGGCGGGGCTGTCCAGCTTGGCTTGAGGGGCGGGCCTTGAGGGGCGGGGGCCAAGAGAGGCACAAGCGGTTAAATTGATAGCACACTGTCAGAGCCCCCACACACACCAGGCAGCGGTTTTGCAGAGGCATGGAGCAGATCACTCTGAACACAGCAGCACCCTAGACCCTCCTCCAGTCCCTATAAAGTGGGGGCAGCATCTTGAAACCTCCAGGAACTGTGAGCTAAATAGACTTCATCCCCTAAGCTTGTGTGTTGGAGATTTGTCCCAGCAATGACAGAATAGTGACTGAAACAGTGTACTAAATACATGGCCAAAAAAAAAAAAAAGGGATTTGAGAGGTATGCGAATGTGTCTGCAGTTTCCAGTGGCGCCCCTGAAGTCCAGCGCTTACATCGGAAGGATTCGGGGTCGGCTACGCTGACAGCGAAATGAGGGGACAGGATCACCTGGTGTGGGTCTTAGGCAGGGAGGCCATCAGTACCTGGTCCTCTGGCTGAAAAAAGGAGGCCTAGTCTCTCCGGGGCATGCCTCAGATAATTGTTGGAGAGTCTATTAAAATTTGACTAGGGCTGTAATATCCCAATGTGAGGCAGCCATTTCCTGATCAGTAAAGGAATCTTTAGGAGGAAGGTCCACCTATCCAGCATTTCAATCGCATGCAGGCTGAGCATATGGAATGATTTTCCTGTATCAGAGCAAAGTGGGCCAGGCAAGATGAGTTGCCTGGGGGAGCTTCAGGGATGGCTCTGTAAGGCCCTGTTTATCCTCTCAATTTTACCTGATGATGGAGACCTCTTGGTACAATCACGATGATACTGAATTTTTTTCTTTTACTTTTACTTTTATTTTGAAGAGAGAGAGAGAAAAAAGATAAAAGCAAAACAACAAAGACACTAAAAATGATACAGAATTTCAAAACAAGATGATAGGAAATTGGCAATGGTTTGCTTAGGGCTTGGGAAAGTGCCTCTGTGAACCAAGTATTAAAGAAGGGGCAGCTATCACTCTGAAGGCTCCTGAGGAGTGAACCTAGGGGTCATCTCAGAGGCTCTGTCATCTCTGAAGCTTTTACTATCCTCCGAGGAGAAGCTTCTACCTGATTTGTGAAAGTATTTGCCCACACTGAGAACTGCTGATTCCCTTACTTTTGGGCATGTGAGTGAAATCTATTTGCCAGTTCTCTTCTGGGTATTCCCCACCTTGTTGGCTACCTGGGGATGTGATCCTTTGATGCAAGGGTTGCTTTTCTGGCACATTTCATAGGCTCCTACAACTGGTTAAGCTGTAAGATGAAGTCTTCCTCGTGGATAAGGACCCACGAATAATCTCTGGGGCATCTGGTAAGATTTTTCCTTTCCTACGTGAAAAGCATGGTGGAGAGTTTTAATGATTTTCATTGGTTTGCTGCAGGCATAAGTAGCTTTTCATCCTTCATTTCAAATTACCTAGGTGGGAGACCTAAAGTTCCCTATCATGGGGCTTATTCTGTCTCAGTCCTGGTATAATTAGGCTTGCCATTCCCCCGGGGTTTTTCCCAAAATAAGGATGTGCGGGTGATCTCTGGGTGAAAAGACTCTCAAGCTGCCCCTTGAGTGCTAAGTCAGCCAGGCAGCTTCTGAGCGTGAGCTCATCTGGTTTTTTTGATGCCTTCTGAGGTGGATAATGGCCACCTCAGAAGGGAGGTACAGGACAAGACATGATCTGTTTCCTTGATCTATTTAATAGAGGACTTGCACAGTCCTCTATGTTTTTTTTTTTTTTTCCCCCAGTTAGTTGCATAGGCTAGCACCAACTAGGCATATTTTCAGTCATTGTAATATTAACTTTTTGGATTTTACCGAGCTCTTGTGCTTTGGTTTGATAAGGGCTAGGCAGTCTGCACACTGGGCGTTAGATTCAAGAGGAGTAGGGAAACCTTTATATCCTGCCTTTCACACCCCATTTTCTGCACATAAATTTCCACAACAGAGGAGCATGTCAGAGTTAGCAATGGCAGTATTTTAGAAGTCTCTGCCAGCCGCCGAAGTGGGGAGGTTTAGAGTACCTGTCTAATGTTTACATTCTTTCTAGAAGAAGCGATTTTAATGAACAGGTCTTAGTTTGAAGTTGGACCCTCTAACAGGAACCATAATTAAGATTGTCACTAGAGATCTGGCCACATTTTGAGGAGTGAAACCCTTTCCTAATGTTACAGACCTCCCAAAATAAAAGGGGTACTTCAGTCTCTGCCTGAAGGCAGGCTTGATCACTCCTGAATGGAAGGCAGGCTGAACGTCCTATTCTCAGCTCACATGACCTGCTAGTTGTTCCAAAGAGCCTGGATCCTGGAGTTAGCAGCTGTTCCAGGGCCATACCTTTACTCAAAGAAACATTTAAGTTCAAATACTGTCTGTGGTTGGTTAACTAATGTTCAACACGTAACACCCAGCTGAACTGAATCAGCATAGGGTACAGATCGCCCCCTTGAGGATTGTTGCCAACTCCATAAAAAAGGGAACTGGAGCGGGCGAGCTGTTGTTTCTCCTGGTGAAGCTTGTCGCTCTGGCTTTCCGGACATGAACTACGTTGTGTGCATCCCTGCAGGAGCTTGGATCCTCTCAGAAGCTGAGGATGGCTACGGTTCACTTCATAGTAACTCTGGTCCTTACCTGAAAGAGGCTTCCGGGCTCCAACGCAGATCCCATGGTCTGCTTGCACGGAGCCTTCATCCCACTAGTGCAGACTTTCTAGCTTCCACTGCTGACTTTGGGGCCTTACCAGGGCAGATCTGTGAAACAGACTTGCATGAGATGTTGTTGCCCTACGCCTCCAGCTGGACTTACAGAGGACATAGTCGTGGGTTGGAGGTCTTCAGCTGGACTGGCGCGGAGCATTGCCGAGGGATCCCGGCACTCCGCTGGCTTCTTTGGGTTTTTAGTGTGTGGACAGATTTTCCACACGCTTTTGCATTTGACGCTGGGTGAATTATTATTTTTTAAAAATCCTATAAATGATGTGTCCTGTATTACATCTTTTCCCTTGTAAACTATGACCAGAACATTACCCTGCATGGAGATTTAATGCAGAGACATGCAGCTGTGCTTGTTTGGGGTACTCTTTTTTTTAAGAGAAGACACCCCCAAATTTCAAAACAAGGTAATGGATAAAAACGCTTAACACATTGCATATTCTTATATATAAATAATTATGCAGAGGGTAAGACATTGGTATTTCATTGCCCAAACAATATTAGCATAAACCTTTCTTTTCAATGAACTAAGAGAAACTTGTAATATAACTATCTTATATTTTTTTCTTTCCCTTCCCTTATTTTGTCCATTCCTACACCCCAGTTTCTCTTTTCTTTTGAAGTTTCTTCCCCATCTACGATATCTATTGTATATTTTGTGCCTTATTTACTCTTACAGCTCCTAGCACTAGGGAGACAAAGTTACACATGTGCATCTGGTTTATTTCACTTATGAGTGTGGTTTCATACGAGTCACACCTGTTTATCTTCTTAATGGCTGAGTCAGACTCCATGAATGATAAGACCGTGATTTTAATATTCATTCCTTGGCTGATGGCCATTTGGGCTTTTTCCAAGATCAAGCTATGACAAGTTGTCCTGCTACAAACATGGGTGTCCATAGATTACTGTGATGCAATGTCCTAAATTCTTCTGGGAAGATGACCAGAGAGCAGTAGCTTGGGCAAATGAGACCTGCAATTCCTTTGCTATCCCAGTGTGATGCAAGCCTGGAAACGACTGTGTTTCTTGTTGTCCTTACTATAGCCAAGTTCTAGCTGAGGTCATCTCCTGGGATAGCCTACATCCTTGTAATATATGACCTTCTTCTTAGTTGACTTCTTCTGGCCTCCTGTAATAAATTTTATGGAATTCATCTCCAAAGACCTCTTTGTTCTGTAATTCCACTCACTTTATGCTAAGGGGTTAGTGTCTGGTTTACAAGGAACATAGAATCCTCCCATGTTAGGCTGAAAGATTGAGCTGACCCTCAAAGCACCTCTATGTGCTCTATATTGGGGTCATCAGAAAGCTGTCCTCATGGATTCAGAGGACACCAGATTCTACCCACTTAGTTTCTGAAGAGAGAATATACCCCTTGTGGAGATGCCCTGTGCTGTATGTCAAAGCTTGAATTTTGGCAGTAGACTGGAAGGTTTAGATGAAGCTGTCAGATTCTCAGCAGGGGTCTTGTGATCCCACAAATAGCCAGGGCTCCAGCTGTTCTGTTGGAACATTTTGTCTCTTAAAGTAAAAAATTCATGAACCGAGGGAACTGCCAACCCATTTCCCTCTGTCTCACAAAACTGGCCCAGTTGAGATTGTTTCATAATTCATGCATCCTGTGGTACCCATTTCTCACTCCCCAGGCTGTATCCTGGACAAGTGCTCAGGGAGAAAAATGCTACGTGATACTTCTTTAAAGCCTGAAGCTCAAAAGGATGCCAATGTCCTGTTTTGGGTTTGCAGACCCTGTCTCATTGTGTGTTTCAGGCTGACCTTGAGCTCAGTATGTAGCCTACGCTTATCTCAAGCCCACTAAACTCCTCCTGGCTCATCTTGCAAGATGCTGGCATTGCAGGCCTTCACCAGCATGCCTGTGTTGGCTTACCAATGCTTTAATATGTACTCCAAAAGGGTAGGCGAGGCCACCCCGTGCACAGTTCCTTGTCTGAGAAAGAGAAAGCAGAAAGCAGAGAGAGGCGCCTCTGTTTCAGCCTGGAGGTGCCAGGGCATCTGTCTGCTTAGCAGGAGCCTTTGGAGTGGCTGGAGAGAGCAGCTGGGGCTGCAATGTCCGCGCTGCTTCAGTCTCCACACACCCTCTTGTCCCCTCGGTGCACTCTGACGGTGGTGAAGCCTCCAGCGGGCCGCCTCCAGCTTCCAGCCTGGTGGCCTAGGGAAAGGCTGCAAAGAGAAACCTGTGGCAAGAGAGAGGTAGGTCCTGGCTCTTCTTCATGTCCGTTTTGTCTACAACTGCCAGCAACCCTTATGGATCTCTAAAGAGTGTGCTCTGATCCAGCAACTGTGCTGAGATTTTCCCATTTTGCAAAACAGTCACGCTGCCCAAGTGGCATGGGTGGGGAGCTAGGAGCAGAGAGTGCCAGCTCCTGTGTCCCAGACCTGTCCTCAGAGCAGAATAGTGGACAGATGAGGACTAAATCTTTTCTCAGGGTGGGTCTTTCTCTTCTTCAGTAAAACATGTGTCCAAAAATGAGACAAAATGTAAAGAGAGTGGTTAGAAAGTGACTGGCTTACTGCGCTCTTCGCCTAGCAACCTGGGGAAGGCAAACAGGAGCGAAGCGGGTCTGCGGGCCCAGGAAGAAAACAAGGTGTGTATGGGAGTCCGTGGAGGACGTGGAGAAAGCAACTTCGGGGAAGACGAAGCAGGTGGCTAGAAGAGCCTTCTCCCGGAGGCAGGAATCACCGTGCAAGGGAACAGCACAGATGTACGGACCACAGATATGCTCAGCCACCTTATCCTTCACAAGGGTGCCAAGCACTCACTGGAAAGAGGACGGCTGCTTTAACAAGTGGCGCCAGAACAACCAGCTCTGCACACGCCTTACCTCACGATTGAGCCCGTATCTTCCACCATGCACTGAACTGAATTCAAAAGGAACCGAAGGTCTAAATATAAAACCAAAACATTAAGTCTTCTAGAAGATAGAATAGGTAAAACTCTTGAAGACATTTGTGTAGACAGACTTTAACTATAAAACCCCAATCACACAGGAACTGTCACAAAGAAACAACAACTGGGACTTCAACCTATCAGAAAGCTTTTGCACAGCAAGAGAAATCTCCAACAGAGTGAAGAGAAAACCCGCAGTGAGAAAGTCGAGGTTAAAAATCCTTCCCAGTGAGAGCTGCGGGCTGTTCACAGTAATTCACCGAAGAGTTGTGGGTCTTCCGGTCTCAGGAAGACGGAGAAGAAGAGCAGCGGGGCTCACGTGCCTCCTCACCAGGGAAGGACACTGACGCAGAGCTGCTTAGCAATTCCCTTCTGCGTGTGTGGGAAGGAGAGCAGGTGCAGCTGCCCAGGTACAACCTGTCCTTCCAGGTGTACAGCAGGACACACCCTAGTCACCTTTCAGTGGCTGAGGAAGTCCTGTGCTCTTCTCTGAGGCACGTTGTTCTCCGAGTCTTCTTAACCACCAAGTAGATGACGGAAGAGACATAACGCTGTGTGGCTATCTAATAGAAACGCAGAAAGCATAACTCTGTCTCCTAGATGGAAGCATCACTTAGCAAAAGCATCCTGCAAGAGCAAAAGAGAGTAGCTCTCCAGTGCGGGGCTCACTTGCTGTGAGCTGGGCAGGATTTCCAGGAAATGTGGCTATTATTTCTGTACAAACCCAGCTCCAGCTCCATGAATGACAGAAAGTCACACAGTGAAGGAGAACGTTAGGAGCATTTTATTGAAAATACAAAGAGAAGGCTGCTGGTGGATGATTATGGCCAGGGCATCCTGGATGGAAATGCGAAGGGTGGTGTCCATCTGTCTTGCTCTCATATGCATAAGCAGAGTGTAGAAAGAAGGCTTGTATCATAGGAAATGAATTCAGATGAAACGGGTCACCTTGCGTTTCACTTGTCTCCAGGTCCAGTTTGAAATGTGGGTCTGGAGGTTGTGGAGCCAGTGAAGCTCACTGCTTTAGTGTGCCCTACATAGGCATCTTCTTCCTGTGAGGAGGAGACCTTATTTTTCTAATCTTATCCCAACTTTTTCTTTTTGTATTTATTTATTTATTTATCTATTTATCTATCTATCTATCTATTTATTTATTTATTTATTTATTTATTTATTTATTTATTTTAGGGAAGGGTCTATAGGGTGGTCAGGGTCAGTGAGTCCTCTGAGCTACCTTCATCAGGTCTTCTCGGTGTTCCTTTCGGCACCGACACATGACATTAAAACACTTTTGTGACCTTTTGGTTGTTTAGGAGATTGGTATTTAATTTCTGTGTGTGTTTCTTTTATCAAGAATTTCCACTCTCATCTCACTGTGGTCCAATAGTGAAGGGGATGATTTCAATTCCTTGGCATTTACTTAAGTGCGTGGTGTGTGTTAGTATATGCTCTGTTTTGGAGAATGTCCCACGTGCAACTGAGAACGTGTGTTCCGTTGTTGCTGAGTGAAGCACTTCCTAAAGGCCTGCTAAGTCCATTTCTTCACAAGCTTGGTTTAGTTCTACTATTTCTTTGCTGAGTTTTTGTAGTTGATTCATCCTTTTGTCTCAGCGTGCTGTTAAATTTCCCCAGCGCCATTACATTATTGCTCATTCGATTTTTCAAAATCTGTCTTATGTAGGTGGGTGATCTTACACTGGACACATGCATATTTATAATTGGTTGTTTAGGGACTGTTCTATTTTCATTTTGCAGTTTCATCTCTCCCTTTTGCAGTTTTCCTTTAACAAGTAAATAGCAAACTTCTTTATCTCTTTGAAAGATTTTGGCTTCAAATTGATATTGTCAGAAAGCAGAATAGCTATCCCTGCTTTTTTCTGGTTTACTGTGCCATGGAGAATTGTTTTTCATCTTTCGCCTTTCAGTCTGTGAATTTCCTTTTGTGTTAAATGTGTTTCATTTGTGCAGCATATTGTTTTATTTTGTTTCTTAATCCACTGTGCTAGTGTGTTTCTTTGGATTTGTGAATTGAGGCTGTTTACATTGATGGTTATAACTGACATATTCACTTATTTTTGTCACGTTACTTTCTTCCTGTAAGTTGCATGCTTTTTCCTTCTTTTTAATTACTTGTCCTATTTGGTGGTTCCTTTCTGTTGTTTGCAAAGCTGTGGTTGTTTTTGTCTTCTTCTAGAATATCTGTCAGTTCTCTTTGTGGGACTGGTTTGATGGCTACATGTTTCTTCAGTTGTTCTTTGTCATGGAAAGATCTTATCTCTCCACTAAATTGTATAGATAATTTTGCAGGGTACGTCGATCTGCGTTGGAAGTTATTTTCTTTGAGGATGTGAAATACTTAATTCCAAGCTCTTCTTGATTAGCTGGAAAGGAAAGAACAATTGAGATGGAAAAAAAAAAAGAAAAGAATGAAGATGAAAAAAGAATATGTATACACACAACAGATAGCTAAGTAATTGTATTACTGGTTTCTACCAGTGCATTGAAAGGCACAGTTCATGCTCCTATTATTTAATCAGTTTTGCAGGCCTGCGTCTGGTATCTGAGCAGCTGCTTCGAGGATAACAGTGTGCGATAACCACTGTCAATTCCTTGGCATTGTGGTCAAATTTCTCTACTGCTTTCATTTCTTTAAAATGGAAAAAGAAAATGACAGACGATGACAAGGTGACTGGGTGGACTATTTAGATGAAACAGCAGGTATGGCTTCATCAGAAGAGGTGAGCAACTGTGGGCTCTCTCCAGAAGGTTACACATCCTTTCCTGGCTCTTCTGTTGACTTTCTCCTTCCCACATGCCACCCATGAGAAAATGCCCTGTGCCACGCCCAGCTGCCATCACATCTGCCTTCAGGCCAGCTGAGTATTGATGGAAATTGTGAGTCAAAAAAAAACTCTTTCTAAAATTATGGGTGTCACATATTATGTCTTAATGAAGAGATAGTAACTAAGACACACCTCTAATAAATGGAAGACGTGAAAATCGTATTTGTTCCTACTCAGCCTCTGTCCAAGTTAAAGCAACCATCTAGAGAGTTTGAAGGCTGAGTCCTGCCCTTCTGTGGGAATAGACAAAATATAGGTCCAGGACCCGATCAGATTCACTATCTGAGCTTATTCTGCACAGGCACAAGAAAATTTGTTTTGTCTGTTAAATCTCTTCCTGTTATAGTTTGTGGGCAGGTGCAGAATATTGGTCATTGTTTCTAGGAATGACAAGACTTGGTAATTTTGGAGCAACACTGGGTCATGGCTGACTTTATTGTGAATGTCTCTGGACAAAGCAGAACATCCAGTTTCTCATGGATGTGTGCAGTAGCATTTCTAAACTCAGAGTCCCTTTTCCTTCAGAATCTCATGAGGTTTGTGCTACCAGTGTTTTGTGCTTCTGAGTTTTTTCTTTACCTTCTACTTTTATGAAATTTACCTCTGTTCGTGTGGATGGGCCAACTGCCATTTGCATCTCCCTTCTATACCCTGTCGCGCATTTCTCCTTATGCTGCCATTTCTGTTTTTCGCTGTGACGGTCCCTGTTTTCCTCGGCTTCAGACAACGCCTCAGGAAAACATAATCTGTGTCTCTGAAGAGGAGTGGTTGTTGCAACCTGGAAATAGAAAAAAATCTGGATGGCGACGCTGGTGATTCCTTCTTCCACGTTACTTCCTGCTGCATTTAAACTCACTCAAGTTGGTTCTTCATTCCTGCCATGTTGACACCCACCTTCTCCTGGTCTACTGAGGTAAAGGGCAAAGGAAGCTCGAAGAAATCTCTGCAGTTTAAAAGCAAGTCCTCAGGGAACCATGATCCACCTTCTCTCAGATGAGCACAGCCACCAGCCCGTGCGGGCTGTACACCCATCCAGTAGCAGAACCAATCCTTGTATGAACGGATTGATATTTTCTCTTACCTCCCTGCTAAACTATCTTTCAGTCAGTGCTGTGGAGTTCTGCGCAGTTCTGTTATTCTACTTACCTTCTAAATACCAGCATCCCCAGGCGTATCCGGTTGCTAGCACACTCAAATTGTTACCCAGCTACTTCTCATATTTCCTTATCTTCTTCCGGTGGAACCATGCATCTATTAGCTCATGGAATATCCGAGAGGGGTTGCAAGAGCTGCCTCATCTCATCTGTCATCAGTGGTGTCCTTTATGTGACAAATTTTTTTTGAGGAATTAAAATTCATTAAAAACATATCCGACACATTTCTCACAGCACTGCTTATCTGAAAATATATGCGGACAGAACACTATGTTTCATTTCCCTTAGCCCATGAAGAAATTAGTCTCCAAATGGTAGATACATTCTACAAAATGATAGATAGCAACTGAGCACAGTAACTGTCTGATCCCCCAAACAGGGCAAGGGAGGGATAATCTATTTAGTGGAAAGACTAACGTTTCCCTACCATCTCCTTGAAGGTTACCACACCTCTAGCCATATAAAGTTACTAGTGATACCATTTTCTCCTGCAAACCCCTTTCTGGGAAACCTTTCCCTTAGCAATGTGCTCCTGTGGGCAGGTACAAGTCAGCCGCAGGAAGACCCCAGGAATCCTTGTTTTCTGGCCTCGTTTATGTAATTTGGAAGTAATTTTGTGACTTCCGTGTGGAGTCTGACACTAATTTCATCATAAAAGTACAGAAACGTGGATCCGTCAGACCCACATTTATTCTCAGAATATTTCTACTGATGAATTATTAATTATACTTTATGATTTTTCTTGTATTAAACAATGAATACTTAACAGGAAAAAATTACAAAAATAAACTATTGAATTTTTAGAATTTATTAAAAAGCATCAAAATTTCCAATATCAGGGCTGGCCAAATAGCTCAGCAGATTAAAGTGTCTGCACGCAGGCTCAGGGGCAGGGGTTCCATCCTCAGGCCTGCCGTGCTGGGCTCATGCCTGGGATGTGCTGAGACAGCAATTGAGACTGGGAGTGGTGGCATGCACCTGTAATCCCAAGCTTTTGGGAGGCTGGAAATAAGCGGATCACTAAGAGTCTGGTCTAAGCACAACCTTGAACACCCTGTAGACCCTTCCCTAAAATTAAAAAAAAATTCAGTATTAATTGTTTTATGGTATACAAAATCTACAAAATAAATTCTTGTATGTCCTACACTGAAAATACCAATAGCATTTTTTATGTTTTCTTTTTATGTGTGTGTGCCAGTTCTCACTATGCAGCTTGACCTCTTAGTGATTCTCCTGTTTTCAGCCTCCCCAGCGCTGGGATCATAGGTGTGCACCACCACGCCTAGACTCAGTTACCAGCTCAGCACACGGGGTGCAAGGCTAGCGCAGCATGTGGTGCCAGGGGTCAAACTCCGGCGCCTGTGCTTGTCCAAGCAGCTGCTTAGTCCACTGAGCTTTCTCGCCAACCCTACCAAGAGCATTTTACAAAGACTTTACTTCAATTATCAGACTTAAAGCGGTCTGCACACAAGACAACACCATGTTCCATACACTTGTGTCACTCACAGACAGTACATCCACTCTTTCCTGGCCTTTGTGTAGGACGTAATTGATATTTCAGTGGTGTGGCTATTGTGTTGTGAGGTTCTTATTAATTATATAGTGTGTAGCTAACAGCAATATAGAATATCTATGAAAGGAACTGTTAAGTTCTTAAGGTGTACCACACATTTAGAATAAATATCAACATTTTCATATCAGTTATATATCTAACCACCAAACCTAAAAGATAACATTACAAATAAATTCATATATGAACTACAGTGAAAATGCCAACAGAATATTGCAACAAAAATGACCTTTCCTTTATCTGTGATACCTAAGGGAATCTTACAACTGTGTGTTTCACACACAAGTATTGCTTACATTGATAGCACCTAGTGTTGGTTTTACTGTCCTTTCCAGTAGGGCACAGTTGACATCTTTTTGTTTTCCTGTTGTTGCCACAGGCTTGTGTGGTGCTCTACCTGCTTTTTTAGCTGTCAGCACACCAGTGTGCTCCACAATTTTTGAGTGGTTCTTTGTACAGAGACATTTTTCTTCTCCTCCGCTATAGGTGACATCTTTTGAGTTCTAGTCCTAATCTTCTAAGAAAATTCCTCATTGTGCACTTGTTACATTCTTCATAAACTATCACACTACTTGCACCACATACATTTAGCTTTGAGTGCAACACAACCATTGGCCAGCGCTTAGTGTTAGAATCCGACTTATTGCATAACTCATCAACAACATCTACTCAACCTTTGGTTGTGTTGTAGACCTTTTCCATCTCAGCTTTCTGTCTGGTCAAGATTTATCTACCAGTCTCGACCCACGATGATGAGACGCTGATATCAGCAGCACCAGTTTGCTTCTCTGTTTCATATTCAAAGCCAGTGTTGTGTCTTTCTAAGTGGGAAAGGCGAAAGATTTATACGATCTGAAGAGAAACCAGAGTATTGTTGTGTCTTTCTAGAATCCAAAGGTTGTACTACAAAATTCTCTGTTTTGAAATTGCAATATTTTATTTGGAATTTCTCCTTTGTTCCTGTGTACAGTTCCTGTGCTAGTCAATTTGTGCTTTCTTAGCAAATCTAACATCAATCAGAGACTGGTAAACAATTGTTGCATGCCACATTCACCTTAGTTAGGGAAATGGAAGCAACAAGTCTGCATGTGACATCATTCGACTTACTTCTGCATGAATGAGGCCCTGATGGCTGAGCCCCAGGGTAAATGTCCAAGCTGAAGGCATCATGAGTCTTTATATCTACAAAGGCCTACATTTTTAGGCCATATTTTGACCCATTGCGTTCCCATAACTTTTCTGCATTGCTGAAAAAAAACCACAAGAAATCTCTGCTATGCATAGCCAACCTATGCCTGCTTTCTGTTCAGCTAGTGAAATGTCAGAAAAGATACAGTTTTTTTTTTTTGTCTTTTTGAGACAGGGTCTTGTTATGCAGTTGAGGCTGGCCTTGAGCTCACTTTTGTAGCCCAGGCTGTTCTCGAACTCGCACCGATCCTCCTGCCTCAGCCTCCCAAGTGTTGGGATTACAGGTGTGCACCACCTCGCCCGGCCAAAGATACAGTTTTGAATATGGCTACTAGTGTACAAAGCATGTTTCATTTGAATTTCAGCATTTGTATATCTCATCTCTTGAGTGACCAGTGATGCTGAATATATATGTAGTTGTCATTTGTACTTTTTCATCTGAGAAATGTGTATTCATCTCAGATGCATATTTTTCGACAGGATTTTCAAATTTTGGAGATGTGATTTTTTGAGTACTTTATATTTCTGGATAGTAATCCTTTGCTTCAGAGACAACTGGCCAACCTGTTTTTTTTCCCATACTATGGTCTGTCTTTCTACTCTGGTAGTGATTTTTTGCTATGTGAAAGCTTTTTTTTTTTTTTTTTTTTTTTAATGCAGGGTTTCATTACACAGCTCTGACTCACAGTGACCCTCCTGTTTCCTGCCTCCCAACTGCTGGAATTACAGGCATGCACCACCACTCTCAGACTCCTTTTCTGGCTTAGCATACCTGAAAGCAGGGCCAGTGTGGCATGTGGTGTCAGGGATTGAATCCTGGCCCCTGCGTTTCCCTAAGCAGGTGTTTAATACGCTGAGCTATATCGCTGGCCCTTGCCAAAGCTTTTTAATAAGATGAGATCTCTATCATTAATTCAAGGGATGTGGGTTTTGTTCATAAAGTCTTTGCCTAAACCAATGTTACCAAGAATTTCACCTATGGATGCAACCTGAGATCATACTCATAAGTGAAATAAATCCAATTTATGTGCATAAATACTGTATTCTTTCCCTAGTGAAAAAACTGGAAGGGTAAATAAGATGCAAAAGCTATAATAGATACTGTGAAAGGAAAAAAAAAACTGCAAAGAAGGAAAGAATAACTGGGGCAGGGGGAAGGAGAGAAGAAGGAACACACACACACACACACACACACACACACACGTACACACACAGATAGCTAAGATAATTGTAGTATTACTTTCTATTCGTTCACTGAAAGGAATAGTTTGTGCTTATATTGCTTGATCAATTTTGCATGCTGACATATGAGTTTACCTAATATAAATAGGCCCTCATAGTGAGATATGATTCAAAAGAATTTTGAAGTGTCGTAGTGTGTAACTATAGTAGCAAAGAAATGTGGGATACAGAACTGCAAATGCACTGTGTAGACTAGTATCGATTTCCAAAATATGAAAGTTGTATGCTGATTTATTTTCTCTATTTTTCATGTAGTTTTTGTGTAAATTCTAACATTGTCATTACAATAAACCCAACATAATAATAACATTAGGAATATAAAAGTTGAGTCTTTAAATATGCTATGGTATAACAACACTGATAATGTCAGTTGACAATTATAGAATCTAGAAGATTCACAGATGAATATATAGTCTTAGACAATGAATAGAATTGCAGGCAGTAGCATTACTGAAAAGTGATATGCTGGCTGATATTGAGATATTCAGAGATTTTATATCTTCTTGATTCAGTTTTGGTAATTTGCGCTGATCTAGGAATCTGTCCGTTTCTTCTCTCATCCAAATGATAACCAGGCCCAGCTCTGCTTAGCTTCCAGATCAGATAACATCGGTCATGTTCAGGATGCTGTGGCCATAGACATGTCCGTCTCATCTGTGTCTTCAATTCTATAAGAGTAAAGATTTTCAGAATAACTATTAATGATCTTTAAAATTTCAACAAGATCTGTGATAATTGTGGTTTTTTCATTTCTTATTGCTTGAATTTAATGAGAAATTAATTTTCTCTTTTTAATGAGTTTGGCTAGGGGTTTATCAGTTTTATTTAATCTTTCAAGGAGCCAACTCTTTGATTCATGAATTCTTATTTATTAATTCTTAATTATTCATTAATTCTTAATTATTATTTTCCTTGTTTAAATTGCATTAATGCCTGCCTGCTCTAATCTTTATCATTTCCTCCTCCTCTTGAGCTTTGGGCTTGCTTTGCTTTTCCTTTACCAAAAGCTTGAAGTGCAGTATTAGGGTATTTATTTGTTCTCATTCTGTTTTCCTAATGTGTGAGTTCACAGCTATAAATTTCTTGAGAACTGTTTTCATTACATCCCACAAATTCCAGTAAATTGTGTTTGAATTTTCTTTGAATTGCAGACACTGTTTAATTTCATCTGCAACCCATTGGCTGCTGAGGAAAGTGTAATTTAATTTCCATGTGTTTATTGTGGTTTTGCAATTCCTTTCGTCTTGAATTTCCAGTTTCATTGTCCTGCGGTCAGATAATATGCATGGGATAATTTCCGTTTTCTTGAATTTACTTAAGCATGCCCTATGGACTAGTATGTGGTCTATTTTAGAGAATGTCCCATGTGCAGCTGAAAAGATGCTATTCATATGTCATAGAGTAGAACACTCTATAAACATCTACTAGGACTGTTTGTTCAAAGGTTTGTTTTAGTTCTGCTACCTCTTTGCTAATTTTTGTCTACTTGATATATCTTGTGCTAAGATATATCAAGGGAATGTTAAGTCCCCTGTTAAGATTGTGTTATTGCTTACCAGATTTTTATGTCCATTAAAATTTGTCTTATATAGTTGGGTGCTCCCATATTTGGTGCATATATACTTATGACTTTTATCTCTTCCTCTTGAAGTTTTCCCTAACAAGTATGTAGTGACCTTTAATTCATTTGATCATTCTTGGTTTAAAGTACAGATTGTCTATGAACAGTGAATTTTTTGAAATAAGTAAAAAGGACAGGAAAAAATGAAGGATTATTGAAAATGCTAGTTTTCAAATGTTTGTCCTATCTTGCACACCTATATCTGCTAATCTGAGTAACAGATATGATAATAAAAATCCGTAATGTAACTACCATTGCCATTTTGCTATTCTTGTTTTGAAAATCTATGTCATATCGTTACTGTTTCTGACTTTGTTATTTGCTGTTTGTTCTTTTTACTCTTTAAAATAAAGTAAAACCAAATTTTAAAAAGGGTCATGTATATTTTGAACATTGTTATAATTTAGAAACCTAATGTACTTCATCTTCTGTCAGTATTTTCTAATTATTAATAGCCATTTTTAACATTAGAAATCCTAAAATATTAATATACTTAATGTCCTATGCACTCCATGGAAATATTTAAGTATAAGAATCATTCAAGTCAGGCGTGGTGGCGCAAGCCTGTCATCCCAGCACTTGGGAGGCTGAGGCAGGAGGATCGATATGAGTTTGAGGCCAGCCTGGACTACAAAGGTGAGCTCAAGGCCAGCCTGAACTGCATAGTGAGACCTCATCTCAAAAAAAAAAAAAAAAAAGACAAAAAAAATTCAAATATGAGAACCAGAACAATTTCTATATATCTAGTCATTGGAATAGATTTGAGATGTAATTTAAAAGGCAGTTTTTCTGCACATCGTTTTTGAGGGCCTCAAGGAGACAAGAATGGTGACTGAAGTGAGCTAACACTGGAAGAACAAACCCTTGTCATTCAACCATTATAATCACCTAGAGGACTAATGTACATTAAATTTCCTAGTAGAAAAGCATACTTAATACTATTCATATTACATAGTACCTTATGTCTTACATTAAAAGTTTTAAATACTTTTTAAACTTCTGATCTATGAGTGTTCTATTCTAGGAAATATTTCCCAAATCCTATGATTGCATTTCACATGGTTTGGGTATGATGCTAATTTCTTGGATTATCAAGCTGTGTCGGAGTTCAATGACATTTCCTTCTCACATCAGTGTTAGTACTCTAAATCACCACAGATAATTGACTTTTATATTCTACAAAGTGTATCCATTATAAGCTAATGTAGTACTTAGAATTCACTATATATACTCACTTTATTAATAAAGCTATTTTAGATTGTTCCCCGGGCTTTTACCTAGAGCAGTTGCAGCTGTAGGATACCACATACTCATTATTCTTCACACTATGATTTTTAAGTTTAAGTCTGCTATGGCCAAATTCTAAGGAAAACTAAGGCTCTGTTCTCTCGCAACTGTGTTGTTCACATTTGCGATTATCAGAGTTGTGCTTGTGTTAGGACCAGCTCTTCAGTGTTCAGTGAACGTTTTAATTTATTAATGTGTCATCTGTTAGCACATTGATTATGATACTTAAAGTGTAAAATTTCTATTTTACGTGGGTATAGTTTAAACCTCATTATACATTATGTAAGTTTTTTGAAAGTGAAAGATGTATTTGCATGGTAATACTTTGTGTAATTTTCCTTATTTGCTTTAGAATAGCATAAATATAGCACAATTATAGAGGTCTCCCAGTCTCTTTCTCTCTGTCTGTTAGTCTATCTGTTTCTAATGTATTTGGTATAGGATCACACTACATAATACAGACTCAGAGTGATCCTGTTTTTAGCTTCTCCACTTCTGGGATTAGAGGTATGTGCCACCATGCCTGGTCTGGGTGGCCGGCTGAGCACGCTTGGGTATGGGGCTGGCATGGCCTGTAGTGCTGGGGATTGAACCCTGAGGTTTGTCTCTCTTAAAGTAGCATTCTTTACTTGTTCTTTTTCTCTCTTGTTTCAGCTCCTAAGCATTTCTTACCATACAATCAGGCAAAGCCAGACAAAATGAACATTTCTTCAATGTCTGTATATAGCTTAAATTAATATAAGTGAAAATGTAATGTGTGGACATATTTATAAAACTAAGAAAATCTTTTACAAGTCAGTGAGTAACACTATCCATCATTTTTTTCTGGAAAAAATTGAAATTACTAGGCAAACTTTTGATTTAGTTTCATCAATATAAATGTTATATTTAACTTCGTCAAGATTATAAGACTAGGGGTGGTCAAATAGCTCAGTTGATTAAAGGGCCTACAAGCAGGCGCAGGGGCTAGGGTTCAATCCTTGGGCCTGTGGTGCTGGCCCTGCCCTGGGGCCCAATGAGACGGCAATCGACACTGGGCATGGTGATGCACGCCTGTGTAATCCTAGCTCTTGGGAGGCTAGAAGCAAACAGATCACTACGAGACTGATCTAGAAGAGGACCCTAAACAAGTCCTCAGGGTTCAATCCGCCACACCATATGTCATGCCAGCCCCATCCCTGAATGTGCTCAGCCGGTCACCTAGACCAGGTGTGGTGGCACGTGCCTCTAATCCCAGCACTGGAGAAGCCAAAAAAAGATTATAAGACTAATATATTTGAGATTACTTATATACAGACATTATTATTTTCTATGGAGTAACATTTATCTCATGAAAAAATCTAATATTTCTATGTCTATGTATACAAAGCAGATCCCTTCCTGATTAATTCTGTTGTTTTTACATTTTGATGAATGGTAAGCCACTGAAATTACTGAATTATGGATTTGATATATATTTATGATTATGCCACAAGTTACTTATCAAGTCATAAATTGGCAACTTTTAATATGCAATAATAATGATGTAACAATAAACTGTAAATATGATTATGTTTTAAAGTACATAATGACTACATGCCTACTGAAGCCATCATTAGGCTTTGTTTTTAACTAAATAGACTGTCATACATCTATGGGCAAATGATGACAGGAAGCATTGAAAACTATTTCTAATCTCCAATTTTGTCTTCATCAGATTTGCACCTGGAACATGATTAAAGTATTAAAAATAGCATTCACACTTTTTTACATTTCTGGAGCCTTTGGTAGATATATATTATTTGCCATTTGATGGCAGATATTCAGGCATCCTAACCTATAAGAGAAATAGTACCAAATATTTTATAAAAAAAGAAGCACGCTACACGTGGTGCTCCACAGCTGTGATGCCGGTACTTGGCAGTCTGAGGCAGGGAGGTCATTGCAGAACAAATCTACATGGTGAATGACATGGATTGAACTACATAGTGAGTTCAAGGCCAGACTATATTCAAGAGTGAGATCCTCTCTAAAAAATAACCCCCCAAATCAAACAGAACAGGACAAAATGATAAAACAAACACAGAAACAGGAAGTTTATTTTTCATTGCACTATGGCTTAGAGTAAGGTGGAACAGTATGAGGAAGCATGTCACCATGGTCACTCACCATACGCTGTTTAAATCGCAAAATGAAGATAGGATGACAGTTGTCACTTAGTTTATTACATTTGTTAAGTACTTCCAAAATGGACTTTGAAAATGTTGATTAAATGATATTTGTGTGGAATTTAGGAAAGAAAGATATAGGAATAGGTGAATGGGCTAATCTTGTCTTGCAGACTAGAGACTTGTGGTGGTTTTATTGTCATTTTTATTGAAAAATTTCCTGTCACTCTTCCATTGTTTTTTCTCCCATTTGTCTCTTTTCTACCTTCCTCAGGTCCATCCTCCCTTCCCCCTTCTTCCCCTCCTTCCCTTCTTGTTCCACTTCTTTTTTCATTTAATGGAATTAATGTGGAGAAAACTGGGTTGGGCAAGGGCTGAGGAATGCTCTTAATTCTGCGAAGACTTTCAAGGACAAAAGAAGCATCGTAAAGTGAGGGAAAACTTGCTCACTTTCTTACCCATATATCAAGGAGGTCTTTTCTCCCCACTACGGCTATGTGTGAGATGACAGTAATCTAGCTTAGATATCTTTTGTGTTACGCTATTCCTCTCACTGTAAGACTCTTTATCTAATTTCACAGACCATAACCTCTAGTTTGTAAACCATTGGTTATCAATTAAAAGAAATCATCCAGAACTAACTCTTTGGCTACTGTAATTAATCTTTATACAGCACAATCTCTATTTGATGAAGTGATCTGCATCAAAGGACAGAGTATTTACTCCAAATTACATCCTTGGTGTTCTGATAATCAATTTTTACTATCATTACAGTCATCTAGAAGAAAAGATAAAGAAAATGATAAATTTCACACATTGGCTATCATTCATCAGGTTACAAATCATAACATTTTGCTAAGGAGGAACTCTGAATATATTACCTTGCTTTGCAAGGTCAACTGAATATAAGAAAAACAATTAAGGACAATACATCAACAGTAGCAGACATATTGAACATAGTTCTGTTTAGTTCATAGTATATACCATGTTATAGCTCAACTCTCCACTCTCTCTCACTAATGGCTATGCTACATTTGCATGAAACACTCAACGGTAAATTTTGTAGCGACTTCTCAACAGTGCTCATATAATTGCGAGCAGTTCTCCACCAGGGGTGAGGCCCTCCAGCCAGGGTGCCTCGGATGCTATGTGGAGGTGTATGACGCTTCAGGCACTCAGGAGGGGTAGGCCAGGGACAATGCTAAACACCTGTGATGCCCATGACAGCTACCTATAGCAAAGCATCTGACCCAAAGCAAAACGATGAAGTTGCTAAGTCTTGATGTTGCACAAATACTCCTTGGGAATTTTCTATCTTATTCATATTGAGCATACAAACATTAGGGGATACAAAATCAGCCAACAAACAGCACAAGCAAGAGGGCTGAAATCTGAGCTGAAAGCCCAAATGTTGATGGTAAAAATGGTGAGCTGAGAGGAACTGGAAGAAATCCTTACTTTCTATTTACCTATATTCTAGTTTGCTCTTTATTTGAAGGATAAATGCTCTTCTATCCATGGCTTATACTCTGAGTAAATACTTTGAATATAATGATATAATGGAATGCTGACTAGTGTTATTCTCTTATTATTTTGTTATGAAATTTTGTTTTTCCTGAGATGAGATTGATTAATATTTCTCAAAAAATCAAAGCAAAGGCCTGTAAAGGCCCACTGAAAGCCAACTCAAATTTATTGGGGAACAAATGGAAGTTTGACAAGGATTACAACCCTTTCTAATAAATATTTTTATTTCTATAATGTACATAGAAAAGTTAGAGAATGGTGCTTATTTAAGAATAATTTTTCTCTCTCTTCTTGTCATCTGATTACTACTTTCTTTTCCTTAACGCAGTATTATTTCTACTTTCTTGCAAACCTTATCAAATTAGAGGTGTCCAACTTCCTTAAAATACATGTATATTACATCATATGGACATACTATAAGTGATCAGACAACTATGGAATAATATTTCAGATCTTTTACCATTGTTAAAAGTACTTAGATGAGGGCCAGCAAAATAGCTCAGTGGATTAAAGTCCCTGCAAGCAGGCACAGGGACCGGGGCTTCAATTCCTCAGTCTGCTGTGCCGGCCCCGCCCCGCCCCTGGAGCGCAGGAGTGCACTGAAACGCAACTGAGACTAGGTGTGGTGGCACATGCCTATAGTCCCCGCGCTTGGGAGGCTGTAAACAAGCGGATCACTACAAGTCCGATCTGTGTAGTGAGACCCTGAACACTCTGTAGACCCTTCCCTGAAATACAAAACACAGACACATACACACACACCTTTAGATGAATTTTGATAAATATATTCTTTCATTCATTTGAGAATTGATCTGTAGAAGATAAAAGTAGAATTGGTGCATCAGGGCCATGGAGGTCGCTCAGCTGACTAAGCGCTTAGGCAAGCTCAAGACCTAGATTTGGTCCCCGCGGGCCAGCCCCCAGATGACCTGAGTGATCACTTCCTCCCGCGATGTGTGCCTCCATGTGGTTTCTTCCGACCTTAATAGTGCAAATGCTGAGAACATGATACTATGTGACTACAGCATGCAGGGCCAAAGCAGCTACTGCAGCGTCTACGTTGGTTTTTCGGGAGTCTCTGGATCAGGGGAATCCAGAAGCAATGCAGTGAGACCTGCAGCAGCCCCTGAGGTCTACCTACAGAGAAACCGAGGATTCCTGCCCGGGGCTTAGCAGCTGGCTCCCTTCACGCACGGACTACTTTGTAAGGGAAACTTTAAACCCAGTGGAGGCTTCCCATAGCCGTGTCACTGGCTGCCATCCTGGTCACCTCACATGGGCCCTTGATCAGTGCTCCAAAATTTCCGGTGAGAAAGAGTTGGAGAAAATAAATGTCTGCAGTTGCTTTAAATCTTCATGTGTCAGGTGATATTTTTTGTGCATTAGTAGATAATACACAGAAGCTATTCCCAATTCTACTCCCAACACGATGCGTGCTGCCTCTCTCTAGGCTGCTTAATTTAATGTGGTATCTTTTCCATACCGGCCAATTCAGTGGTGAATAGTACGTTAAAGCAGTTGAGTCACATTTTCTTATGAATTCAGTTGGGCATATTTTCAACTGTTTTCTTTTCAGCACTGGGATAGAACCTAGGGTCTTGAGCAGACCCTGCAGGCCCGCTGTCACTGGGCTGCCCCACTAGTTCTCTGAACGAGTATTCACCACTGCGCTCACACTTGTAGGCTGCTAGATGGTTGGTTGCTTTCTCGCTGATTTTTAAAAACTTATTATGTATGGAAAAAACTGGTATGTTGCATGTGATGCAGATAGAAAATGTATTCCCTTCCTTTGTTTTGTTTTATGTGTTTTGTCTCTTAAAAAATTAAAATCTATCTGTCTATCTATCTATCTATCTATTTATTTATTTGGTACAGGATGTCACCACACAGCTCAGACTCATAGTGCTCTTCCTGTCTCAGCCTCCCCAGTGCTGAGGTTGCTGGAGAGTGGTGGCACATGCCAGGTTTCAGTGGCCAGCACAGCCTGGCACCCCCAGATATACATGAAATATATACATTATAATTCTGAGTATATGAATGTCCAATTTTTTATATTTTTTTCTACCAATTTTAACAACGTTTAGTGAAACTTATCTGTAATAATTATTACTAATGGATTCTAATGGTGATATTTTCTGTTTTATATTTAAGAAATATAAAAATATATTTCAGAAAATATTTTATATTTTCTCTTCCATGTTTTTTCTCTTTTGTATTTGACATTTGTAATTTTCTGTAAAGATGACTTATGTTTTCTACCCTGATTCTTTATTTTATTTTATTTTTTTTATGGGACCAGGGTTCAAACTCATGAACTTGCATTTGCTAGGCAGGCACTTTGTGCCATGGAGCTATCACCCCGGCCCCTACCCTGATTCTTTACTTAATTCTTAGGATTGGACTTTTTTTTGATAGGGGGCAGAAAATAAATATTTTATACTATGATGCTGGCTTTTAAAGGAAAATTAAAAAAAAATATCTACAGGGCTGGTGGTGAGATGGCTCAGTGGTCTAAAGTACCTACTTAGGCAAGCTTAGGCAACCACAGGGATGGCAGTTTGATTCCCAGCACCACGTGCTGCGCCAGCCCCACCCCCCAGTGCAGGCTGGACTGGCCATAATATAAAAATCAAACAAATAAAATATCTACTACTTCTTACTTGCTCCAAAATTCTGTGATTCAGATGTCTCCTAGACAGTTGTTCATCGTGCATGTACAGAAGAGCTCTTAACAATGAAGCATAACTTTTAAAAAACAAAGGAGCTTTGAACATTATCTTCCAAATACATTTTAATATATGGAAAGCAAAATGCAGTTGGGTGCACTTGGCGTTTGAAGAGTTCCCACTGGGGAGACGCTGTTTCATGCTGGAACACAGTCTCATAAGCATAGGGCCTCCCGCGCCTTACAGAAGATAAAACTGAGGCTTGGAAACTTGCATAACTTGTGCAAGGTTATACGCATAATGGGGACCAGAGTCAAGACTGTAATTCCAGTGAGCTGTGCTTTCCATTACTCTTCTCTGCTGCATAAGAAAAGAAATGAATGTGTCAGATAAAACGCTGTAGGGTTAAACTATTATTTAAGAAGTCCTAAAACTAAAAAATATAAAACAAATAGTAGACACAATAGTAGAAATTGGAAATCCTGGTCTATTTGGTCTTTATGACCGCTCTCTGCTATGAAATAAAATAAGTTCACAGAAATAAAACAATTGCTCAGGCTACCATTTGTTTTGGCAATTGTCAAGAAAGATGAATTAGTCCGTATAAATTCTCCAGAGGTGGCAAGACGTGTAAGACTAATAAGAGCTGTTCCTGCTGTTCCTTGGAGAGTGAGAGAATGACCCTGAAGGAGAATCAAAATTAACAAGAAATGAGACCAAGCTTTCACAGATCCATGAAGGTTAGAAAGACCAAGCTGTAGTAGTCCAAAAGCCATGAAATTACCTCTAAAGGCAACAATCAACTCAGCCAGAAACATTAAAAAGTACAAGTCAAAACTAGTATCAACACGAATGGTAAGCCCTGAAGGTTACAATCGTCCAACAAGCGGTAGTAAATCCTGTTTCCTCGCTCTACTCCTCAGCCAAGATTGATTCATGTTGAATCCTGAGCTAGCAGCAATTGTTTCCAGAGGAGAAAGCATTTTACTTACTAAAAATGGCCTTCCCTTCACTTGCTTTTTACAGAGAAAATAAAGCAGAGAAGAAAGATGGGAGGAAGGAGAAAAGAAGGAATAAGAAGGGGGCCAAAAACTACCAGGGCCTGTTTTCCTTCTTGTTTCTTATGCCACCGAGTGATCCAAAAGTCTTCAGTGAAGCCTACTGTGTGTTTCTTACAATAGTGTAATTGCATAAATTGTCATGAGTGTTGATTTTCTTGATCACTTTAAGTATTCTCTGAATATTATTCCATGGTCTGTGGCATAATCTACACATATTCCCTTTTTATATTTAACTGGAAATTTTCAAGTCATATTTATTTATTTATTTAAATGTTTCTTTTCTCTGTATTTGCTTGTTGCAGGGTCTCACTGTGCAGCTGGGACTCATGGTGATCCTCCTGTTTTCGGCCGGCCTAGTGCTGGGATTACAGGGGTGCACCACTACATCTGGACCCTGGGCTGGCACAACACGCAGTTCCTGGGAATCGAACTGCACTACCTGTATTCCCTTGCCTAAGCACGCGCTTTAGTCCATGGAGCTATCTCACTGGCGCTATGATCATTTATTCAGATAGCATTTCATTCAGCCCTGCGGATGCTGGGCTGGAAGATATTTTCAGTGTTTAAGTGAAGCACTGCTGTTCAACTGACTGTTTCCTCACCTCATTTGAAAGCTTGATTTCCTTTGTCAGAAGAAAAACACTGAACACTGGCAAGGGAAGTATTGCTAAGATAAATTTATAATTTTAAAATACTTTAAAAAATATTTTTAGGGAAGGGTATACAGGGTGTCCAGGGTCTCACTACTAGATTGCAGTCAGAGTGATCCACCTGTGCACAGCCTCCCAAGAGCTGGGATTACAGGTGCGCCATCACTCCCAGTCTCAATTGCCATCTCAGCATGCCCAGGGGTGAGGCCTACACAACAGGCTGGAGGGCTGAACCCTAGCCCCTATGCCTGCTTGCGGGTGCCTTAATCTACTGAGCTATTTGGCCAGCTCTATAATTTTAAAATACTTTTGCTATGCAAAATTGATATATTTTCTCTGAGAATCATGATAAAGCTAAACACAAATTTAGAGATAAGTTTGAGACTATAATTTTTTCCTTTAGTATTTTTACACATATAATTTTCTTCAAGTAGTAAATATATATTTTTGGAGGATAGCTCAATTCTTCTAAACTCTTCTCACTATCTATAATCTCAAGTCCTGCTATCCAAAGATAACTGCTTTCAACTCCTTAACTTCTCATATTCTGGCTACTATTTCTCAGTCATGTGTGTATCCTGGTGCTTTCTAGCTTTCCATTACAGACATTAGTTACTGAACTCCTTAGAAGATGAGATGAAACTTTATTTCTCTTCTTTATTCATTCTCTCTCAACATGCATACTTTCCCTCTTCTTATGATTAGAACACACATGTAATTATTGACCCAATCAATTGTTAGTGTTTGCAGTGTAATGAATATCTAAATACAACTGAAAAAAAAATACTGGAGATTTTTGTAAAAAATCATTCCTCTGTTGAAATGGCATAGCTGTTCTTTCTTACTGGATTCCTTGAGTTTGCCCTGTCCTGATGTTGACACATTTATCTCCCAAAATGTGCGCTAGTAGGAGAGAGAAGAAATAAAAGGGGAATAGTGAGAAAAAATATTTTGGCATATACGACCAGAGGCTGTGTAGTGGTCTGGGTCATATATTATACATCATGCAGCATTTTATTCTCCAAAAATCTCCCAGAGAAATTGGTTCCCATGTCTTTCTTCTCAGTTGCTTCAATTTAAAAATCTCTATTTCCCTTCTTCCTTAATTCTCTGTAGAATTCCCCATGCGCTTATCGTCCTCTGATTCCCTTTCATTTGGCTTCGCTTCTGTCTTCATGATTTATATTTTAGTCAGTCTGAAGAATCCTCAAAGAAAATTTTTGGAATTGATATCATGCCTTTGAAATAGCTTTATATCAATGAGGATAGGCCACGTTTTTCCCGGTAATTAAAAACCTCCAAATCCCAAGTGCCTGATACGACAAGAACAAATTTTCTTGATCATCGTGTGTGCGAATTGTCACGAGGAACCCGTGAAAAGTGGTGCACGCTTCCTCTATCATAGTAACAGCGGGAACAGTGACATGACACTGTCACTCACGTTGTATTTGTAGGAAAAGCAAGTTACAGGGAGACACCTAACTTCAGTGGGGACAGGAAGGCTTACTGTTATAGTCACACTAATTGGTGGCAGGAAGGACAAATGGAATATTTTTAAATTGCCCTGATGCTGACTTGCGTAGTTGGCATAGAGATTTTCTTCAGTACAAAGGAAAGAGGCTACTGCAAGTAGCACATAGCTTTAAGCTATCTATGCAAATTTTCCTTATATCACATGTATTTTGATAGCTTTTAGGAAATACGAGTGCTTCAGTTAATGCCGCTCATTTCTGAGTAACTCACCCGCTACAGCTGAAGTCATTTCAACAGAGGAATATCTAAGATCATTTATCTTGAAACAAGTATGCAGAGAACAACTACTGCAAAATCCATTTGAAATATACAAATGTAACATTCCACCTTCTGGGACTGCAAAAAAATCTAAAGCCAGGTCGTTCATGTTGCTGGCATCGTATGTTTTACCTGAAGCTTTATTATTAAAAATCTAAAGTAGCAAATATTAAACATCGGCAACACTGCATGTGAACTGTCTTAGAGAAAACGATTCTGGTCAAAACTTGGGCACTGATCAATTTCACCCTGTTGATATGAGGGTCTTTAGAACAGGATGTGAACAAAATAATCTCACAACCTAACGTATTTCTCATTGCAAGTAACTATCATTTCAGGCCCAGTAAGCAAGGGAGACCAGTCATCCATTTCACTCAGGCCTCTGACCAGCTGCCAGTGGAAACAAATGTTTCCCACTGTTGAACTAGCTTGGGTACAAACTGGTGACTCGGAGGTGAAAGGTCGTGGAGTTGGTTACCAATCATCTGAGCTAGGCAGTCTTCTGGCAGCGAGCCACTACCTGGACAGGGGGTACAGGGAGGATTGTATGACTCAGCTCGTTAGCACGTTATTCCACTCTGCTGACAAGGTACCCTATTGTTCAAAATGGGAGCAGGACCAAAAGCAGCTTCCTTTTATTGTAACATATGGGTCTCTGGCAGGAAACTATGCCAAGCACAATAATTTGCAAATTGCTATGAACTGTTAGTGAGAAATTCATCCGAAGTGCCAAGGTACTTTGTCTTATGGGTGGCTGTCAAACAGTAGCAGAATGATGGATGGAGACACCTCGGGCAGATCCGCCACGCACGCAGGCTCTGACCTCCTGAGTAGCAGTGCAGGTCTGACTTTAACACTCACTGTTAGCACACTGCAGAAATAAATTAGTTTTTGTTTTCGTTTTTTTAGGGAAGGTTCTACAGGGTGTTCAGGATCTCACTACTAGATCAGAATCGCAGTGATTGAGCAGGGCAGGCATGGCAGACCCAGGGATCGAACCTCAGCCCCTATGCCTGCTTGCAGGTATTTCAATCCACTGAGCTATTTGGCCGGTCCTCAAATACACTTCTTAAGACAGCTTTCATTGTGCATCCCACAGGTTCTGGTAAGGTACATCTGAAATTTTGTCTCATTGTCAATATTTTTTCGTTTCTTCTTTAAATTCATCTGTGACCCACTGATTTTTCAGGAGGATGTTATTTAGTTTTCCTGTGTTTGCAGACTTTTTTGCTGTTTCTTTTGTCAACTATCTCCAATTCATTGCACTATGATCAGATACTATGCATGGGATAATTTCCATTCCTTTGCATTTACTTAGGCATGCTCTATGCGCTAGCACGTAATCTATTTTGGAGACGGTTCCATGTGCAGCTGAGAACAATGTGGGTTCTGATACTGTTGGTTGAAGCATTCTGTAAAGTCCTACAAAGCCCATTTCTTCACAAGTTCGGTTTAGTTCTGTTATTTTTGTGCTCATTTTGTACATGGTCGACCTATCTCCTTGTGTCAATGATGGAGTGTTAAAGCTCCCCATACCATTATTTTATTGCTGATCAGATTTTTCCTATGTGCTAAAATATGTCATATGTAGTCTGGTGTTCCTACATTGCATGGAGATACCTTTATAATTGTTATCTTTTCCTCTTGAACCTTCTCTTTGCAAGTAGGTGGTAATTTTCTTTGTTGCTTTTTTAAAATGTAATTTAGTACAGGGTCTACGAGGCATCACTACACAGATGATTCTCCTGTTTTCATCCTCCACAAGGCTGGGATTATAGGCACATGTCACCATGCCCAGTCTCAACCACTATCTTAGCATGCCTCAGGGATGGCACTGACATGTTATGCCCGGGATCGAACCCCAGGCATGCGTCTGTCTAAGCAGGCACTTTAACCCACTGAGCTATCTTGCTGGCCATTCTTTGTAGCTTTTAATCACACTTAGGGGGCCCAGCGGGATGGCTCAGTGGTCTAAAGCGCCTGCTTGGGAAAGCTTGGGCGGCTTCAAGGACCGCGGTTCGATCCCCGGCACCAGATGCTGTGCCAGCCCTGCTCTCGGGGTGGGCTGAGCCGGCCATAAAAATGAGTGAATAAACAAACAAAGGTTCTGAAACAAGAAAAAAAAAATAAATAAAATAAAAAATTCTTTAATCACACATAGGGGCAGGTGAGATAGCTCAGTAGACTAAGCCCCTACTTGGGCAAGCACAAGGACCAGAGTTCAATCCCTGACACCCCATGCTGTGCTCGGGACAGTTGAAATTGACATCTTCAGTAACTAGTATGTTTACCTCTGCTGTTTTTGGGTTCCTGTCACCTGGAGTATTGTTTTCTGTCCTTTGACATTCAGTCTATTAATTTCTTTGTGAGTTACATATGTATGCAGCATATTGTCAGATTTGTTTTCATTAAAATTTATTTTAAAGAGAATATAGTAATAATATAACATTAGAAACAGTACACATTTAGAAGACCAGGATGGCAGGTATTCAAGCATGATTTTTGTATTACACATTTCTGTCCTTGGTATGGTCACTTAGATCACAGATATCAGCATAGAGTGGGATCCAGGCAACCCACAGAGTGGGGAAATTCCATGCCAGCTGTTCCTCTGACAAAGTACTAATATCTATAATATAGAGAAGAGAAAAACTTATCTCTGCTAGTTTAAAGACCCATTTGAAAAATGGACATCTGAGATGAATGCACTCTTGTCATAGAGAGAAATACAAATGGCAAATAAATATATCAAGAAATGTTCAACATCACTGCTCCACTGAGAGATATAAATTAATACAATATTAAATTCCATCTCACTCCAGAAAGAATGGCTATTATCATGAAATCAAGAGCTAACACATGCTGGTAGAGCTGTGAGGACAAAGGAAACCTTTTCCACTGTTAGGGGGAGCATAGAATGGTGTGACCACTGAAAATCAGTGTGGAGATTATTCACAGAAGTAGGACTGGAGGTCCCATTTGAACTAGCTATTTCCTTTCTTGTTGTCTTCCCAGAAGAATTAGAAGCACCACACCACAACGTCATGCACACATCCATGTTTCTAGCAGTGCAGTTTGTAATTTATAAATCTTACAAACATCCCAAATACCCATCAACTGACATATGGATAAAGAAGACATTATGTTTCTCATAAAATTGAGCCATAAATGAATATGAACTTGAGACATTTATGGCTCCATAGATGGACCTTCAAGTCACACTCTTGAGTGAAATAAATCACACACACATATAAATATTGTATTGTCTCTCTGGTGTAGGAAATTGAAAATTTAAGTGAACACCAAACTATATAATGGATGCTGTGAAAGAAGAAGAAATTATTGAAGTGGGAAAGGTCACTAGGGAGTGTGAAAGGAGAAAGGAAGGGAATAGAAAAAAGTGAGTAAAGAAGGATATGGTGGAAGCATAGCTTTTGTAAATGAAGAGGGAAGAGGTGTTGAAAGAAGAGAATGGGAAAAATCGAGGACTCAAGCTACATGACATGGAGGACTCAAGCTACATCACGTGGAGGTATAAATTCCCCATGATGAAATATATATCCAGTAAGCTTAATTAAACAGAATATTGTGGAGAGAACTAAAAAATACATAAGCTAAGTCCTGCTATGTACCAAAAATACCATTTTCGGAAAATTTGGAATTATATTGGAGAATCTTCCAAAAAAATTGGCTTACACTCCTGGTTTTTGGGTTTTGCGTCATTCCAGCTCCTCTGATGTCTCTGAACTCTGTGAATACCCTCTGCTTTCTCCTGCCTCCCGGCTTTTGCCTGCAATGCTTCCCCCTCTAGAATGTTTCACCTCTTCCTTTACATTGTCCAAATCAGGGTTCATTCTTCAAATCCCAGTATGAGTGTTGATTTTTATGTAGGTAATTCCCTGGATATGAATCATTGTGAGAAAAAGTAGCATGTTGGGAAATAAATGTTAATATCAAATGTGGATAATCAAAGGAATAAAATAATCAACACTTGTGGCTTCAACACCAGGGCTTTGATAACAAGCCTCTTAACGCAAACACCTACATGGGTTTGAGAAGAAAAGAAAACATTTTGATGCATGTCGGCATAGGGTCAAGCTCACGAAACACAAGTTGAATTTTTCTCCTTCAGCAAAAAGACAAGAGTCAATAGAAAATTTATATGCGGTTTCCAAGAAACTACTTAAGTGATAAATGGTGTCTGGGGAGAATTCTCAGGTTCAGTCACAGGGAAGGGAAGCTGAGTGGATGGGGTTCAGTGAGAGATGCTGAAGACAGAAGACACTGATCTGAGAGTCCAGGAAGATCAAGGAAGCTACACACACACACACACACACACACACACACACACACACACATCTCCAGAGAGTCTTCAAAGAAGCATTGATTGCGCTGATTATCAACCAACACATGGACATATATCCTCATATCTGAGGCTAAAGAAATAACTTTCTGAAAGAATTCGAAGAGTGTTCAGTGCTCACACAAGGCCAAGAGAGGGACTGTTTGTATACTTACACTGTAAAAGTCATAGGAGTAATCAGTGAGGGACAGAGAGATTTTTCCTCGGTAATGAAGAATAATTGACCCATATGACAACTCTTATATGAAAGACCTGAAAGGGAAACATTATTTCTAAGTAACTTAATTGATTCCAGAACAACATATGTAAGTGCACTTATAGGGTGAAGGAAACTTTTTTGTACCATATATTATTAGTGACTGACCACGAAACAAATCTTGGAAATTTTGCAAAAAGATCACAAAAGAAAATAGGGCTCACAGACCAGACAAATGAAACAATGAAAACAATCCAGATCCCCATGACTATAGCATAGAAGATATCAAGAGAGTCCACGTGTTCTACCATTACAATGATAAAGCAAAGATTTATAGGTAAAATGCCAACACAGCCAATAATATAGGAGGAGATAAAAGTTCATTAATCTATAAGAAGACAGTGACAGAAGATTTGGAACTAGGAGATGAGGCTGACAGATGGAGCCAACCCTCTTTATTTATTTATTTATTTATTTAATTTTGAAAGAGATTACATAATACTGATAATAAAAATTAGAAATCATGCAGATTTTCACTAAACAAAATAATACAAATTTGACGGCATTTGTTGCATTGCATAGTGTTGTCTTTCAATTAGTTGTTTGGTTTCTACATATATGCAAGCAAAATTGGAAAAAAAAAAGTTGTAAGAAATTAGGAAAAAGAAGGAGCATTGACTGAATCAATCTTATCATTGTTGCACCGAAAAGTTCCAGATAAATGAACCAATAAATGGCTAATGGTAAAAATCGGTAGGTCTTTCCTTCAAATGTGGTACATGTGTGTAGAGCCAAAATAACAGCACTGAGGACCTTTTGCTGAAATCAGGAGCAGCGAGATTCATGATCTGTTTGGTTTGGGGCTGATTGAGCTAATAAGACAAAGCTACACAAGATTTTCTCTTTCAAAATGAATTGAAAGTTGCTCAAGAGCAGTCTTCACAAGTAGTTGTTATTGCAAATAGATTGAGAGTCACCATAAAATGTATTTGTGTTTAGACTAAACTTGTCGCTGGACTGATTTCTATAGCTCCATTCAGCACGCCAGCTTTTTTCATGATAGGTCATATTTTCTAATAGTTGACAATAGGATAATTCTGTAGACCTTAATATGGCAGGCAATATATAGGATTTAGTGTTCTTTCTTTAACCGTTGCACACCACTCCCTTTATTAATTCAGCTTAATGTTAGTTGATTGTGCTTCTTAGAAGCACAACTGTCATGGGGAAGTTTTGTTCTCATTGCTGTAATATTCTCACTCTAAATCATTTCCCTGACTGAAGCAGGCTTTGAGGGCCGCAGCAGTAGGTTATCCTTGGGTCTGAAATTTCTTACTAGAGAATAGAGTTGCCAGTAGACTCTGAAGGATGGTCCTTGATATTTCAATCCAATTCTCCAGGAATTTTTACTACTTGATATGCATATTGACCTTGCTAATAATGAGTTTGTTAGGCGTTTTTGGAGTCAGTGAAATTGAAAAGCTCCAATCCACCTAAAATAAATAATGAAAGACTATGCTACAGTCATAGTTGATTTTTATTTCCTAGTAGTACTAACTTAGTAACCTAGGTGTAGGCTCAGAGATTCAGGAAGCCGATGGATAAGAGGAAAAGCTAAAAGTCAAAAAGAAGAAGATGGATGAAAATATTTTCAACCTTAACAAATGGGATCTGAGCTATATCAGAAAAACAGCAAAAATAGAATGGTGCCACCGTGGATGGTAAGCACTGGGAGCCTGAGTTTCTCAAAGATTTTTCATAAATCGAGTGTAGAAATAACTAAGATGCTGAAAGCCAAGCAATGACCCTATTAGGTAGATGCAAGTAGACGGCCGGGGACTAACTCTTCTGCTGCCGTTTGTTCCCTCCTTCTGTTCAGGTTAGCAAGAATTTGATGCATGCTATTTAATGTATCTGATTTATAAGAAACAGAACACATATTATGCTCCAAAATAATGCTAAATGCTAAATAAAAATACATGTTAGGGAAGTAATATAAAAGAAAAAATGTCTTTTAAGTCGCTAACAAATATAATTTTTACTTTAAAATTCATTTTTAGCTTCTTTCACTGTTATAATTACAGTTTTCACATTTTTTCAAGGTACTGATTAAACACAGCAAGATTTTCAGCCCATGAGATGTGAAATCACCATAAAAGAAATAATATCACACTATTAGTCAGTTTGCATTCCATGTATATTAAGTTATCTAAGGTATTAAATTACAGCTATTAAAGTTACATTTGTTGCATTTTTATGAGAAACTTACCTAAGAATAGTATAAAAATCTACTTGATGTGAAAGTGAACAAAAATATGAGCTATAGTAGATTAATTATGGTGCCTAGTCTCTTAATATGAAAAATCATTTTTTTGGCTTTATTGTAAAATAAATAATAAAAGACTATGCTGTAGTCATAGTTGTTTTTAAATAGTGGAATAAAACATTGAAAGTGTAAAACATCATTAACTTATTATAACTTACAATGTTTCTTAGTATCCAGTTAATCTGTGGTCCGGTCTAGATGTAGCCTTGTGAGACAGCACTGAGATTTCATGGTTGATTTCTTTGTTTTCCCTTGCTTAAACTGTAATGTGATTGCTCTCACATTAATAAAAAAAGAGGAATGGGAAAATATTAAACAGATATGAAAAGAGGTTTTGCTTTATCATTTATTTCTCTGGTCTACAAGGGATTCAGAATTGCTACATGAGATTTAGTGGTTGACATTTGTGGCAAAGACATATGCTAAAACTCAGCTGAAGTATCTAAAAGAAATTGATGCTTAATGTGAATACAGAACTCATATTGTATTCAAGTGTTGCCAGTGGGGCTAGAATGTTCCAGAGAGAAAAATCACCTTGTCTAAATCTGTTAAATATTAAAAATGGTTACGTCTGATGGAAACGTAAGAGAAACAAGAGCAAGGATGCTAGAGAGGTGGGAAAGGACCCATGCTGAGGGCTGAAGCTGGAACGCAGGGTAGGCTGAGATGAGAGGTGGGAACGTGCAGCTCAAGGTGAGTCATTGGGGAAAAGAATCGGCATCTGTCTTGAAAGGCCCCTCTGGCTAAAATACAGAGGTTGAAGTAAAGAGTGGCTCTGGAGGGAGGCGAGACGTAACATGAAACTGCAAACGTGTGGAAGAAGTGAGGTTTTCAATTGCTTCTTTTTTTGCAAAACAAAATGAAACAAAACAAAACAAAACAAAACCTAAGGATCTCTTTTAGTTTTTCAAACTAATATTTTAGTTGTACCTTTTGCTTTTATTCAAAGAAAGAGATTATACAAATATTTGCTTCAGATAGTAATGCAGTTAAAACTGAGTACTCTATTTATCTTTAGGCAATATTCTTTGTATGTAATTGGAACTATTCCCCATCCACTTCTTAGAACATTCCAATACATTCTCAACATGCTTGGAATCAAAGCTAAATCCCTCACCAAGCTCTATGAATTGTTCCCTGTTAATTGTGTCCTAAGATCTACCCCCATTTGCCTTATATCCCAGCCACCCTCTAGGTTGCATGATGGAGGTCTTGGAAGTAGTTTTTCCTTCTCCCTAGTTATCATCACCTAATCAAACACACGTCATCTTCTGAGGAAGGTCTCTGGCTACTCAATCCACGATCTTACTAGTTATCACTAAGTGCTAGGTAACCTCATTTCTATCTGCATTTTGGAATTGGCCATCAGCAATATTTGCCTTTAGTTTATGTTGCTTGCTCATGGCTAGTTACCTGCCCTTCAATAGTAAAATACAGCACTCCTGAGCACAGAGTCTGGTGCGCACAGAGACAATTGTTCGATTGCAGGTGCCATGAACACATTGGCAGTGTGCATTGTGGCCCTGTATCAATCTGCAGTAGAAGCAGCTTCTATTATCACTACAGAATTCACTTTCGTGGGCTGGGGTGATAGCTTGCCAGTTGAAGCTCCTGCCTGCCAAGTGCAAGGACCTGGGTTCTCAAATGCTGTGTAGAACTCCAGAACGCAGGGCAATCCATCCGGCCACCGAAACCTGGCATGGTGGTGCACACAGGTAATCTCAGCACTGAGGAGGCCGACAAATGAGGAGCACTATGAGCTGTCTGAATATTACACATGAGTCAAGCACAGTAGTTTGTGCTTAGTCTCTGAATGTGCTCAGGATACAATTGTAGTAGTATGAGAGATTTATGTATTTGATACACATGTCACAAAATGTCATAAGAATGGCCCGCTATAATGTTGTATATGATTTTATTTCAAAAGTTTTGTGTAAAATCGTGTAATTATTGTTTATTAGGTGTTTAATATTCAGATAGATAATAATGTTAAGTTACTGCCTCTGCTACAAAGTAATATCATTAAGCTTTTCTTCTGGATGTTTAACAACTAAGCTTTGCAGACTAAAAATTGAAGAGATAGATGGGCTGAAAGGATAGCCAATATTTTGGCCCTACCCCCTCAAGGTCAGTGAAGACTCAGGTCTTCTTCAGAGTATAATTAATGAGAAATTTGCCTAGTTTGTTTAGAGAGGACGGTCTGTTTGGAGAGGTGGCTTTTAAGATTTGAAAAACGAGATAAAGAAATCACTGAGTAGAAACAAACATATGCAGCATTACGTAAGTAAGAGAAGAGAAGGAGGGAGTTGTCTGCGATAACATTTCCTGCCGACAGGTTAGTTAAGAACCGTGACATGCAGCCACGAGTTCCAGCGACAGAAAATTCATGAATTGCTTTATCAGGAGCAGCTGCAGTTGGGAAGGAGAGAGCAGAACTCCAATCGCTCAGGTGAGGAGTGAGCGAGGCTGGTCAGCCCGGTACAAGAGAAACCTTGAATTTGGTCAATCACTAAAACAATGTACTTACCTTATTTCATACTGTCGCAGTACTTTAACACTCAACATAAGGAGTAGTGAGTCACACACACTGTAATTTACTGCAGTTGTAAGTTGTGACCAGGCAGTATCACTCAGGGACTAAAAGCAATGTGAAGGAAGATGATGCAAAGAAACGCTCCGTAGAAATGAACTTCAATCAGAGAATAAAACTGATTATTAAAAAAAATTTAAAAATCTATCTTGAGTACCATATCATCTTCAAATAACAATCGTTTAACTTCTTCCTTCCCAGTCATGATTCCTTTTATTTCTCCCTTGTCTACTGGCTCTGGCTAATGTTTCCAGAACTGTATTGCATAAGGATGGTGGTAAAGGACATACTTGTCTTGTACCTGATTTGAGAGCAAAAGCTGTACATCTTTTTCTCCACTTAGAATGATGTTGGTTGTTGGTTTGTTATGCATAGCTTTTATCAGATTGAGCTATGGGCCATCTATTCCAATTTTCGGTAGTATTTTTTTTTATTATCAATGAGTGTTGGAGCTCGTCTAAAATTGTTTTCTGCATCTATAGAGATGATAATTTGCTTTTCTGTTTTTGGCTCTGTTGTATTACATTTATAGATTTGCATTTGTTGAATCTTGGAAACAACCCAAAAACACATCACCTGAGGAATGGTTAGAAAAGTGTGGTATTTTTATACAGTGAAGCATTACTCAGCAATAAGGAAAGGTAAACTTCAGGCTTTTATAGCTAAATGGATGCAGCTAGAGGCTATACTCATAAGTCAAATAAATCAGATCCACATCTGTAAACATCATATTCTCTCCCTAGTGTAAGAACCTAAAAGATGATATAAAACCTGAAAGATTACAATAGACACAGTAAAATGGAAAGAAACTGCACATAGGGAGCAAACAATTGAGATGAGGGAGAGTAGAAAAGATAGGGGAAAAACGGAGTGGGAGAAAATCACGTAAATATATACACAGTAAAGCTAAGATGATTGTGCTACTAAATCCTATCAATCTTTTTGAAAGTGCCAGTTGATGCGTAAAATTATCACTTCAGTCAGTTTTATATGCTGATATCTGCAATTGGAGGAACTATACTGAGCAACGTACAATGTGAAAATCACTGTTCTTTTAAAAAATGTGTATTGTTTATGATGCCTTATTGAAAGGAAGAGTTAATGTTTAATTGTTTGACTGGTCTTACATGCATATATCTGGTAAGCTGAAGTACAACTTCGATGATGTAGATATGCAGTATAACTACTATTAATTTTCTATTTCTGTTTTGAAATACCATACTATCTTTATTTTCTGTTGCTTTCTTTTAGTCGTTTTCATTTTAAAGTAAAAATATATTGACTCTAATATATTTTTCTGTAATGTATAAATAAGGATAATATGTCAATTCTATATCACATATATTTGTTATATATGTAAGTGTATGTAACTGGACTGAAACACAAAGCAACATAAACAAGTATTATCTCAGTATGAAAATTTTTATTTGCATTAAACTTTTGTATACTATTACATATACTATTTTCATGATAACAATTTTAAAATTAATCATCATAAGTAAACACCACAGTGTAAATGAAATCAGTTAGGCTTCAAATCCATGCTCTGATATTCACTACTTTGCTCTTTGGAATTTTCTTTTCATCACACTGGCCCTGCCCTTGGACATGCTGAATGTCCACTGAGACTCAGCATGGTGACACATATCTGTAATCCCAGTGCTGTGGAGGCTGAAAACTGGAGGATCACTGTGAGTCTGAGGTGCATAGTGAGACCCTGTACTAAATACATAAAACAGAATGATTATTTTATTCTCTGTGTAGTAGTAATCATGTGCCATCTTTGTGTACTTTGGAGGAAAATCATATTGATACTGTATTCTAACTTATAATACTTTAAAAATTACACTTTATATCATATATATATACATATATATATATTCATATGTGTGTAATATGTAATTGTAATTGCAAAAATTAAGGATAGCAAAATTCTTAGGTAAAGCCCAGTTAGATAAAGCTAGCAAAAATATTGGCTAGGCTAGGAATATAAACATTTCTATTTATAGACTAGCTGTACTATAGACACCAGGCAGTTTGTATTGTCTATATGTCTACAATAAAGGAGTAATTTTATTAGGAGAAAAGCTTTCTTTCTCATAATAGAAATCATTAATAGATATCCTTGTGTAGGCTACAGTAATTAAATATGATCTATTTGGAGGTGAAATCCATTCATAATTGTACTTTTGGAATGTTAGGGTAGAAAAACTAAAAGAAAAAAAAATACAGAAGTCCATTATAAGTTTGGGCCATATCAAAAGTAGAGATTTTCCTAAATAGCTTTATAAAAATCAAACCCAAGATTTTCAGGATAGGTTACAAGTAAAACTAATTTCTTCTCACGATAAAGTCTTTGAAGGTTTTGTACTAAAATGTATCTTTTCTTTAAAAGTAATAGCAAAAGGTAATAAAGCTTTCTATACCTAAGGCTAATACAAAATTACAACTGAGATGGAATTTCTCTCAGGAGCCCTCTAATATAAATCCAGGTTCATATATTTCAGCATCTTATTCAGTTGCCCTATAAAATAGTAGTCTGTGTTGGACATAGTAGATGCCTGTTTATATTTCAAAACTCTACATAACACACATGCACATTAATATTTTTTTTTCAATTTGAGGATTTTTTTAACACTTTGCTTTCAATATAAATTGTTTAACTGAAAACTTATAGTTAATTTTAAGCCAAGTTCAATTTAAAAGTGTGATAAAATATACACAGCAAAATCTGCCATCTTATCCACTTGTATATCAGTGGCATTAAATATACTAAAAATATAGTGCAGTCACCCCCAGTCTCTACTTCCAGAACTTTCTTTTCACCCTTCCAAAACTTTGTACCTATTTATCTTCAAGGTACCTATAATTTTCCATAAAGGAATGCCTTTATTGAAGTAAAATTTAGATAGTATGAAATCTACTGCCGTGTCCAATGCGGCTTTCAAGAAGTCCTGGGGGTAGGACTGAAAGAAAAGGCAAGAGTGAAAATGAAGAAAGCGTAGGTCGCTAGGGCTCCCTCTCCTGGCGGAGCAAAGAGCCACCCACCGACGGCAGCACATTCACTCACACATACAACAGGTTGATCTCAAGTGAAATCCTCCTGCCTAACCCCTTGTTTGCGTCGCCTGCCTGGCATGCCTTGCGCTCTGGTGGCGGCCCTCCCTCTGTCCCCATACAGGTGATTGACTGTTTCAATGCCTCCTCTGATCTCTACCTTCTTGGTTTTGTAGTTGCACGCAATTGGTCTTCAGTGTTAGTTGGAGGAGCTGTGATGGGAGCATTCCGAAGAATACCTTCCCCTCCAACTCTTTTGAAAAAAAGAAAATTTAAGTTAAAAAGTAATCTCGAGTTTCTTTAATATGCTAACACTATTTGGAAGTGTCATCTGAACAAATAGAAATTTAACTATGAATGGCCTGAGTTATGGTCTGCATTGAGATCCTGCTTAGTATTAAAACAGAATGCCAGACACTCTAGGAAGGATGTGAATTCCCGCTCTTCTTACTTCTCAAAGGAAGTCTGCCAGGTTTGGTGGTATCTGTTTGCCACCCAATGGTTCTCAGTGTTCTACATAGCAAGTAATTCAGTAATTAATACAAGCTTAGCAAAAGAAACCCAAAGAAGACTTTTAGGAACATGTACTAGAGAGAATGGTGCTTTAAAAAAAATTACATGATAAATGTGAATTATAAAATCGACCATACTCATAAAAGTACACCTATTTTATGTTACATTAAAAAAAAAAAAAAAAAAAAAAAACAACAACCCTGTAGACTACAAACAGCATGCGTACCATAATATTTTACCTGGGAAAGCCGACGAGTGGCATTTCTTGCAAACATTTACTGCCACGATACAAAGCAATTGTATGCAAACTGCAAGGTCCCTAAAATAGCAGTTAGAGTTGTTTATATACAGAAAGAGGTCACTGTCTCATCAAATGCCAAGAGATGGAACTTCCTCAAGTTCATCACACAGAAGAGCAACCAGCACAGGCTCCTCCTCCACAGCTTTCTTCCACGTAAGACAGTTCGACTCCTCTCTTTTGATGCTCCCTTTCCCACAGTCCAGGCATCTGAATGATCTTCTCAACAAGTTCCTCAAAGGCACATCGCATACCAGCACAAGTTCTTGCACTCCCCTCCGTGAATCATGTGGAATGCTTTCGTGCAAATTTCAGGCCTTCATCTCTATCAACTTCATGACTGTCCTTGTCAATTTTATTTCCAACTAGCATACTTACTATGTCATCTCTTGTACAGTATGTTCCCAATTCACTTGGCCAATTATCCAGCTTAACAAAGACGTCTCTCCTTGAAACATCATAAACTAATATAACACCTGTGAACCTTTATAGTAGCTGGGAATTAATGTTCAAGTTCTCTCTTGACTAGCAGTATCTCATATTGCAAAATTAGCCCTTTTTCCATCCACTGAAAGTGTTTTCACCTTGAAATCAACACCTATCGTTGCTGCAAGTTCTGGATCAGAACAATCATCTATGAACCTCAAGAGCGAGCTGGATTTGCCCACCCGAAGCTCACTGATGATAAAGATCTTCAGAGTGGTCAACACATCCTGGTGCATCATGACCTCGCCCTGCTCTGAGCCCAGCTGGCCTCTGTGAGTGTCTCAGACCTTCCTCCAAATCTTTTGAATTCTGAATGAACTTATTCATCCAGTCTAAAGATTTCCAGCCGAAAGATTTCGAGTCTCTGCATTCATTCAGCGATCTAATACTTATTATGGTCCGTGTCTAGTTGTCCCCCAAAGCCTCATGCAATTATGGGGTGGAGACTTCTAGGGTTTGAGACTTGATTCATGATCCACTGGGATTATGTTTTTTAGTATTGATAGGATTACGGGTTTTAGTATGACTGGCATTATCGGTGTGGCCTGAGGTGGATAGACTGAGGCAGAGAGCCTGAATGTGACATAAAGAGAGACAGAGCGAAATACTGTCTCTGTTGCTCTCTGCTACTCTGGTTGGTCGGTGGCCTCTGTCACCATTTGCTGCTTTTCCGCTTCCATGAACTGCTGGGCTCTGCACTGTGCCCCTCTGCTGTGGAGCCAGCTGATTATGGACTGAAACTTCCAGTAACTGTGAGCTAAATAAACCTTTCCTTCCCTAATTTGAGTGTCAGGTATTTGTCCCAGCAATGAGAGAAGAGTAACTACAACCGGTCATCACCACAGAGGTGCTAGATTCTTGCTCTGAGACGTGCAGATCACAATAAAGGTGTTCTTCCCAAGTGGAGATGAGAAAAGCATGCTATTTAAGGAGATCAGAAGTCTATGACCCCCCTAGCCAGGCGTGGTGGCTCACGCCTGTAATCCCAGCACTCTGGGAGGCTGAGGCAGGAGGATTGGTGCGAGTTTGAGACCAGCCTGGGCTACAAAAGTGAGCTCAAGGCCAGCCTCAACTGCATAGCGAGACCCTGTCTCAAAAAGACAAAAAAAAAAAAAAAAAAAGAAGAAGTCTATGACCCCCAAAATTACTGCCCCCAGGGAAAAGGATATAACTTTAAAAAATAGCATTCCATGCAATTTATGCTCAGTGCCTCGTTTTCTTCAAGTAGATTAGACACTCAATGGAAAACATTTACAGTTTTAGGAATTTCTTCCACTTACTTCGTTCTGTTAAATGATACTTGTGATTCCCACCTGGCCACCAGTAAGCATCATGGTCACTGTCCATGTGCGTGACATACTAGAACTTTGTGTAATATCCTATCCCAAAAATGTTAGAAGTGCTGGTCATATATTTGCCACTGCAGTATTTATGTTACGTTTTATTCTCACTAATTCTTTACTACCATGGAAAGTTTTTCTTGGTTGACATCTTTGTATATATTTGCCTATGCAAATACTGCGCGAGTACTCTGAATTGATTACAGATTTGTACACATGAAACACAACATTCTGGCCTCTAAGTTGGACTCATGATTTGATTTGAATTTTGGGATACTGTTTTGAAATTTTTAACTTAATTTTAATTAATTAATATTTAATTAATTCTCTGAGTATTGTTTAATTGTACTGTTTGTCTTATTAAAAAAAGATGTTTGTGATAGATATAAATGCTCATTGTCAGTTTTTTGTTTTGTTTTTGTTATTTTTCAGTTCCCAAACTCTGGTGTCCAAATCGCCTGAAATGTTCCTTAACATGTGAATGCTGCCAGGCATGGCGATGCGCATCCGTGACCTCAACATGCTGGGAGACCAAAGCAGATAGAGAGCCAGCTCAAGTCTTGCCTGGGCAAATTAATGTCACCCTGCCACAAAACAAATAAAGGATTTAAAGAGGCTGTGCTGTCGCTCAGTGCTAAGGCCTTGATTCCATCCCTAGTAGTTAAAAACAATAACTGATCCTAAAGCAGTAGCTCGCTCTAGTGTGATGGCTATTCAGAATGAGTTGGTTTTAAATTCTGGGTTCTCAAGCTCAGCTCCCTGGACGGCCTGCCCCTCGGATCCTTCTTCATCCCAGGATTGTCTGTGGCCTATTATTAAAGCAACTCATCTGAATGAATTCAAACATTTGTGGATTCCTTTCTAAGTGCTGGGAAGATACCAGTGACCCAAATGAATAAAACATGACTCTGTTTTCAGGAGATGCATCATACATGAGACACTGTATTATATAAATGCAAAATATTGCGAGAACAGATGAAAAGCCACCACCCTTCTTTACGGGGAGGGGATGACATGTGAGCTGAGCTGAAATAAGCTTCCAGAGAAGGAGAGTAACACACCAAGAGAGAAAAATAAATGATCATATACATCCAGAAAGAATGAGAAGTTGTGATGGCGGGGCTTACTGTGCCTTTGCAGAAATCCAGGGGCTAAGGCTGGTCCTACGCATTACAGCACGGAGATTTTATTATGCAGGTGACAAGAAAGATTGAAATATTTCGGTCACAGTAGTGATATCAACAGAGGAATGACTGTAGCCACTTAATTCTGAAAGGAAGACTAACCTTTTAAAAGAAGATTGTACTGTGAGATCTGTCTGGCATCAAAACAGCAAAATAACTTTGAATTCATGTACAAGATAAAGGACTCATCTTTGACCATGACAGATTGAGCTAATTTTAATAAAAATTTGGACTTCTTACTGCTCAATGCATGCAATGACTGCAGCTATCTGCTATTGGGGCAATACTACAAATGACACGAACTGCATTTTTTAAGGTAAATATAAAAAGATTATTGTCGGGAAACATCTGAAATGAAGCTTTATTATTTTCCATTTGTGCGTTTTCAAGACAGAACTTCAAGCAGACTTAGAGGACATTATACTGTCCTCAGCAGTGACCACCACTTACTTGTGCTACCAAATGTGCCAGGCACGCACCGCGGCAGCGCCCTTTCCCCACATCTGTCCTTCATGAGCTCTGAGCGTTCTTTTCAATCTTTAAGGAAAGACGAGAAAGGAGAAAAGCCTAAGGACAGACCAAGGAGATTCACTGGCTATTTATAGAATAACCTTGTGTTGGAGACGACCAGCAACAGGAAGAGGAAGCACCAAAGGCTTTCTGTGTGCTGAATACAAACGGCAATATGAAATGCAGGACAAGTCCCGAACTGAGGCGGTACCTGATAATTCTACAAGCAGGATGCCTGGAATAAATGGGAAATTAACGATGTGCCAAGGCCCACTGATTCCTATTGTCACCTACTTTTCTCTTGTATTATTTTTTTTTGGGGGGGATCTGTTACCTTGAGACTATTTTTATCCTCCGCAAGTTTCATGCCTCCCAAGGCCTACAAAATTGCAAAATACGATCAAGTAAACATTTTTTTTTGCTTATCATGAATGGAGTTATACATCTCTGTGGGATCTTTTGTTAGTATACAGTGCATAAGTATTGCAGTGGCCTTATAGACATTAGAATCCTTAAACAATACTTAGAAGATATATTTTAACAATTCTGCTCTTAGGGAATCATAAATCCTCCCTGCTTTAAATAGTGGAAATGTGAGAGATACTTTGTTCCTATTTTGCTTAGAAGCAATTTCATGGAGCTGCAAGGCTTTTATTTTTTTGTAAGACTTTAATTATATAACCCGGTCCGGGAGACTCCCCAACCCCCATCTGTTCATTGTAATGTTTTTTTCTTTCCCATTTTACTCCAGGAGATGCCAAGACAGCCTCCTGGTGAGTTACCTTGGTAACCCCTGTGTCAAGTCTTAGAACATCCGATGGCGACGGTTTTATTTCACTTTGCATGCACTTCAGTCAGCTAAGTGGAGATTAAGAAGGCCTACTGTGCAAGCATTTCTAGTCTTCATTTTCTGAAGACTAGAAACCAAATATTTAAAATTGCTCTTCCATATCTTTCACATCCGATACTTCTCAGAGGAAGATTTTGTTCACTTTCTAAAAATGATGATATTTTTAACTTAGTACTTTATAAACTGATTCTGTCATGCCAAATAATTTAATACACAGTAGAGTATAAAGATAATATAATAGTATGACTGTTGGTCTCATCTTTGGAAAACATGTCACTTTATAATCTCTAAATAATAGCCATGCAATTTTTTAAGAGCGCTTTTGAAGTGTCAATTTATGTAAAATGATAGCAATTTGAGATTATTTGATCAATCAAATTGCAAACTTTAAAGAACATCCAACCAAATATTGAAAATATCTTAATATTTTATATCTTAATCTACATTTTTAGAAAATTAGCAGTGCTTTTGTATCTGATTAAGATACTTTAATGTACAGATTTGTGGAAGAGAGCTTACAATTTGTATTCATCTTCAAAGACAGACATTTGTAGTGCTATCAAAAGCCAGAGGTTCAGGAAGCCATAGAAGCAGGAAAACAAAGCAAAGTCACTTATAAGGTCAGCAGTAAAGCTAAAATGAAACGTAATCTCTCCAAGACACCAATATTTCCCAGGTATCAGAGTAAAAGTGATGCATCACTTTTCTCAAGAAGAAAATTACCCATGCGTGTTTCAGTCTGGGAAATACTTTCTTTCTCTTCTTAGAGTTTTGCTATTCTATGATCATTTGCAGCATTCTAAGGAGAATATTCTAGTATGGGTTTTTGACTTTCTTCTATTTGACCCACATTCACTATTTCCTTGAAAGAATAACTTTCTCTTCTAAAGAGTCTCTCAAGAACTTTTACAGAATAATTTTGAATACCACCATGAATTGAGCTCTTTTCCCCTCTTCTTTTAGGGACCCCAGGTGAGCTTAATTCCATGTACATAGGACAGTTCAGTTGCTCTTTTACAGTATCTTTTCCAGGCTTTACTATGGTGTACTATAGCTTAGAGTTTGAAAATAAATGAGCACGAGTTTTATATTTCCCAAAACCTTCTAATCCTAATAGTAGAGGATCTTATGATACAAAGCAATCCAATAAAGATTCCTGTGTCTGAATAATTGTACCTTGGAAAATCTTCATAAAACAATAAGCTTCCTTGAAATGTGACTGCGTAACGAACAGTTTAATATGAAAAGGCTGGAAGGACCGGAACCCACGCTAATTCGCTCTGATAGTCTCATTCAGGTGGCTCATGGGAGAAAGGTATTAAAACAGAAATTCATCTAACTCTAGTCTTGATCTTAAGGCACTGCTAAAATTTTCTCCAAAGTTGAGCTTCTCTTATTTCTAACTACGTCTTACATTCGTTTTGCTTTTTTAGTTGGTTCAAATGCTTGCATGCCAGAGCAGATTGCTTCCTCTATGGCGATAGTAGGGTTGTCTATTTCTGAATTCTGGTGTAAAAGATTCTGTCTGATTGAAGAGCCAGAATGGGGAGTATTTAGCACACTTAATCAGGTGTGAGTTTTTAATTAAAATGCTTGAGGCCAAGATGGATGGGTTACTTATAAACACTTTCCCAGGTTATGTCACATTTTCAACCAATTTTGCTCCATGCAAATATCCCCATATTTTCTTTCTTTTACAACTTTAGTTTTTCATCCTTTACCTACTCTAAGCAGGTAGATCTTGATTTGATAAGATTTACCATGTGAATACACTGGTGAGATTAGCACTGTTACCAAGTTAACATTAGTTTATCCAGCCCAAGCTTACTCCTGCCTCTTTGCAGTCCACACCTTTGTCAGGCAGACAGATCTCTTTCTGTCACTATAGACCGGCTTGCAGCGCCTAGAGTTTCTACAAATGCATTCACACAGCACACATTTTTTTTTTCCTTAGTACATTTTTTCCACACATTCTGATCATATTTGTCATGGAGAATTTGTCCATGTACAGAATATATATTCTCTTTTGCCTTTCCTCTTTCTTTCTTTCTTTCTTTCTTTCTTTCTTTCTTTCTTTCTTTCTTTCTTTCTTTCTTTCTTTCTTTCTTCTTCTTTCTTCTTTCTTTTTTGTCTTTTTGAGGCAGGGTCTCACTATGCAGTTCAGGCTGGCCTTAAGCTCACTTTTGCAGCCAAGGCTGGTCTTAAACTCGCACCAATATTCCTGCCTCAGCCTACCAAGTGCTGGAATTACAGGCACGCCACCACGCCCAGTCTCAATCGCTGGCTCCGCGTCCTAAGGGTGGGGCTGGCATGGCACACCAGGGATTGAACCCCCGGCTGCTGTGCTCTGCCAATGCAGGCACTTTAGTCTGCTGAACCATCAGGCCGGCCCTCTCAATATCTATATTCTATTTTGCTTAATTACACTTTGGATTTCTCACATAGAAGAAGCAATGTAATGCTTAAACTTGTGTGTCCCATTTATTTCACTTACGATAATGGTCTCGAGATGTACTCATTCACCCATAAGTGCTTCAAGCTTACCCTTTTATGTGGCAAAGTAGTACTCCATCGTACACAAGTGATATGTTTTCTATATTCTTCCATCCGAGGGTGGCCATATAGATTAGTTTCAAGATTTAGCTATTATATAAAAAAAAAGATTTAGCTATTATAAATCGCACGGCTGTAAACACCGGTGTACATATATCCCTGTGGTATGATGATGTTTAACACTTTCTGTAAGATACCTCAGAGAGAAATAGATGGGTCAAATGGATCTTGTCACTTTTTGTTTTCAGCAGGCTCCATGACAAGTTGCACAGTACTTAGAGTAGTAATTTACACCCCCACCAGCAAGAAAGAAGGGCTCCTTTTCCTCACTTTCACCAGCCTTGGCTATTGGTGGAAGACTCCGACAGACAGTCCTTCTGGAGAGAGAACTTCAGCGTTCTGTTAGTCTGCATTTCTCGAGTAATGAGCGATGTTGAGATCCCACCATGTACTGATTTGTTGTATGCAATTTTTCATTTCAGTGTGCATCTTTGTCTCACTTTTTCTGTACAGCATGACTGTTTTGATATTTATCAATGTCGAAGTGGATAGCAGCAGTCCGTTTATTTTTTATTTTTATATTATATTTTATTTTATTTTTTTCTTATTTCAGAACTTTTGTTTGTTTGTTTATTTATTTTTATGGCCGGCTCAGCCTGCCCTCAGGGCAGGGCTGGCCCAGCGTATGGTGCTGGGGATCGAACCACGGTCCCTGCAGCCGCCCAAGTTTTCCTAAGCAGGCGCTTTAGACCACTGAGCCATCCTGCTGGGCCCAGCAGTTTGTTTATTGATGAATAGTATTTTATTGTATGAAATGTGTTTTTCTAAATATATATATTCTTTTTCTAAGAACTTGACATGCAACATAAGATGGTTTATTTGGGCTAGTCCTGCTTTCATGACGTGAGGACTTAACACTATACGTGTTTGTCTTACGACAGCTTTCATTGCATCTCACAGGGTCTGCTAATTCGTATCTGCATTTTCATTTTATTATCAACATCATTAAATTTCTTCAATTTCATCTGTGATCCATTGATTTTTTAAGAGGCTTTATTTTGTTGACACGTGTTGATGGAGTTTTGCCTGTTTCTTTTATTAATAATCTCCAGTTGCGTTTCACTGCAGCCAGATACTATACATGAGATAATATTAATTCCTTTACATTTACTTGAACTTGTTCTAAGTGCTAGTTTATGGTCTACTTTGGACAACATACATATGCAGCTGAGAACAATGTGTGTTCTGATGCTGTTGGGTTGAACCCTCTGTAGCAATCTACTAATTCCATTACTTGACAAGTTTTGGTCAGTTCTGTGTTTTTCTTTGTCAATTTCATTGTATAGTTGACCTATCTCTTTTTGTCAATAGGATGCTAAATCCCTCCAATACAATTATGCTGTTGATCATTTGATTTTCCATGTTTTAATCACTCTTGGTTTAAACTTGATATTGTCAGCAGCCAGAAGAGCTACCCCTGATTTTTTTTTTTTTTTTTTTTTTTTGGATTCTAGTCACGTAGAGTATTGTTCTTGATCCTTTGATGTTCAATCTATTAACCTGTTATATGCAGGATATTGTTTGATTTTGATTCTTGGTCCACTCTGCTAGTTTATTTCTTTAGATTGGTGAATTGAGGCCGTGTACATTGGTTATAACTGATCCGTATTGGCTTATCTTTGTCATGTTGTTTTCCAACTATAGCATCCATACTTTTCCTCTGCTTAATTACTTGTTCTGTTTGGTGGCTCATTTCTGTTGTTGCCGAAACTGTGCTCACTTTTTTCTCTTTCTACAATATCAGCAGTCTTTTTAGTGTTATTTTGGTGGTCATGAGTTTCTTCATGTGTTCTTTGTTATGGAAGTATTTTATTTCTCCATTAAATTTGATAGAACTTTTTGCAGGGTACATCAGTCTGGGTTGAAAGTTGTTTTCCTCTTGGACCTGAAATATTTCACTCCAAGCTCTTCTTTTGCACTTTATTGTTATTTATTTATGTATTTATGTATTTTTATGTATTTGGTACAGGGTCTTACTGTGCATCTTGGACTCATAATGATCCTATTATTTTGAGCCTCCCCAGCACTGGGATTACAGGTGTGAGCTATCATGCTCAGACTTAATCACTGGATCAGTGTGCCCAAGGGCAAGGCTGGCACGGCATGGGCCCAAGGATTTTTGTTGAGACGTCTACTATGATTCTGATGGACTTTCCATTATAGGTGTTTTGTTTCCTCTCTCTAGCGGCTTTTAAAATTCTATTCTTCTGTTGAATTTCTGCAACCATGATTATTCTGTGTCTGGGTTAAGATTTATTTTGGTTCTGGCCAGTTGGAGTTCTATATTCCTCACTTCACTGTATGTTGGATTGTTTTCCCATGCTTGGGAAATTTTCTGCTACTATTTCTTCAAACAGTCTTTTTATATCATTTGTGTTAACTCTGGCTGTTCCATTGGTACCTATTAGTCATATATATTTGTGATATTGGTGCAAGTGCAAACTTACGACCTTGCACTTGCCAGGTAGGCACTAAAGCAGCTAAATTATCTCCCCAGCCCCAGTTCTGTTTGCATCATTTTGCATCGATTGCATTATATTTCCCTCTTTATTTATTTATTTATTTATTTATTTATTTATTTATTTATTCTGTATTTAGGACAGGGTCTACCGGGTCCACAAGGTCTCACTATATAGATCAGACTTACAGTGATTCTCCTATTTTCAGTCTCCCAAGCACTGGAATCCTAAGAGCACACCACCACACCGAGTCTCAGTAGCTGGGGGCAGGCCCAGCATAACATACTTGGGATCAAACCCTGGCCAATGCGCTCTGCTTAAGCAGGAGCTTTAGTGCACTGGGCTATCAGGCTGGCCCGTTCTTTCCGATTTTGAAGAGATCTTTCTTTTCTTGTTCAGTAGCTATATTTCTATCTTCAAGAAATTTGTTTTCTGTTGCATCGAAGCATTTTTCCCAGCTTTGAGTGAAATTTTTAATGTCTTTGTAATCTGATCAAACCTATTGCATGCACTCTAGTCCTTCCTGTGTTTTCTCTTTTCAGTGTTCACATTGTTTTCCTATTTCCCCTTTATTTTTTAATCTATGCCTTCCTTAGATGTATTCAGCAATTCTTTTGTGATTGTTTTATTTCCTTTTTTATTCCCAAATGATTATTTCCAACCTGATTTCCTCCATAGCCTGATGCAGTTGTTTCTTTCCTGGAATCAGTATCATCTCAGACATTTCTGGTGTGTAACTTCCAAGTTCTTCTATGGCACTGTCTCCTGGACTTGTCTTGAGTGGACTAGACATCTGAGAGTGCCTTTTGCTCCTTTTGTCATTTCGAAGCTCCCAACATTCTCTCTGAGTCTGCAGTAACGGTAGGGGCGTGGGATGCAGGGATGCAAGGCTCTTAGGAGAGTGGGAGGGCAGGGTAGGCTCACCAAAGCTTCTGCTGAGTGAGGTTCGCTGTGACTTGCACCTTGGGCAGGTGGGGAGTAAAGCAGAGCTATCCTTGTAGCCCTTCTTTTTCTCTAATTTTTGGTCTGTAAACTTATATTCTTAACGCTCCAGAAGAAAAACTTAGTGATACTATTACTCTATAACATAGGTACTTGAGCTTAACATCGCTGTCTTTCTGAGTACCAAACATCTTAGACTTAACTTAGAATTGGTATTTTCCATCAACCATTGATATTCTAATAAGTCTCTATAGAATGTGATTAAAAGCAGTTACACATTTTTACCCAGAAATTTAGAAACCTAAGCATATACAAAATTGTAGCCAGTTCATCCTATGACATATTGTCTTACTTTAGGAAACCTTTTGACAATGACCAGTGTAAATACATCACAATAATGTGTTGTGAGCGACATCTTTGGGCATGTCTCCCATAAGGCTATAGAGATCAGTGGGGCTTCCTATTAATGCACAATGGCTGACATATGATTGTGTTTCCTATTAGCTGCTCCTCTATTCAGCAGAGGTACCTAATCAATATTTCCTCAAGCCTGAATGATGCCCATTTAGTTGTATTAACAAATTTCTTATGAGAAAACCAAACTGACCATTATTTGGAGCATCTGGAAATCCAGGTAGAAGCATACTTTTGAACTCTAGAAGCCAAATTAAATTAAGAACAAATGTTGCAAAAATCCAAAACTGCAAAAAGAAACAAAAAAAATGTTGATCTCAAGTAAAAATAGCTACAGATTGGACAAATAGACATAGACTGTTTACCAAAATCAGAGTGCACTTGAGTATATTTTAGCCACATTATAATGATATAATTTTAGCAGATTGTAATTTATTAAATTTTTCTTAGGCATTTGCTTCAGGGTCTCACAATGCATCCGGATTGGTAGTGAGCCTCCTGTTTTCAGTCTCCTCAGCACTGGGATTATAGGCATGCTGTACCATGCCTGGTCTCAGAGGCCAGCTCAGTGTATGTGGGGGCAGGGCCAGCATAGCACATAGTAGCAGGGATTGAATCCCAGTCCCTCTACTTGCCTAAGCAAGTGCTTAGTCAGCTGGCTAATCTTATTAGCCCAGAAGTTTGTAATCTTTTTTTTAAAAATACATTTAGTACAGGAGATACAGGTTACATAGGATCTCATTACGTAGATTGGACTTGTAACAATCCTCCTGTTTTTCAGCCTCCCAAGCACTGGGATTACAGATGAGCACCACCACACCCAGTCTCCTTCACTGTCTCAGTGCGCCCCAGCTGCAGGGCCAGCGTGGCACACCTGGGTTAAAACCCCAGTGGCTGTGCTTTGTAGAATCAGGTGCTTTAGTCCGCTGAGCTATCAGGCTGGCCCAGAAATTTGTAATCTTAAAGGGACTATTCAGATATTTTTGTGGGTCAGTTAGCAGAGATCTTGTGTAAGAAAAATTTGGAAGGAACAAAAAACTTTTATCTGTCTGTCTGTCTATCTATCTATCTATCTATCTATGTATCTATCTATCATCTATCTATCTATGTATCTATCTATCATCTATCTATCTATATATCTATCTATCTGTCATCTATCTATCTATCTATCTATCTATCTATCATCTTTCATCTTTGTATTTTACTTTGTCTTAGGAATCCTGGCAAATGTGTCCCCTTCTTTCGTGTGACCTCTGGCACCATCATCCCCATCTCCTCTCTCATTCAGACCTTCTTCTCCCATTATTGATCACCATCTCCTGGTCTCCATGGGTCAACTGCTTTCCTTGACACCAGGTCAGGTCTAGCCCCATCCTCATTGATTGGCTGCCGGGGTTGTCTGAAGCATCCCTGTCGCAGACCTGAGCCTCAGTTTCTTTAAAAGTGGAGCCAACTCCTCCTCCATGTCAGGGTCCATCAGACAGCTGGACTTCATGCTGCAGAAAGACTCAAGCATACCATTGGTCCCACTCTGAGTCCTATAAGCTCTACAAAGCCAAGGTGAAAAGAGGTCATGGCACCACAGGTAGTGGCTTCTTGTTTGAATTCTTGTAAGGTCTTAAAAGGCACAGCTTCCTGAAGATGTATAACTTATCCTTGATCACTGGGGTCTTGGACCTCCCAACAGAGTAGCATGTTGAAAACCTGCTGAGGACTTTCCTCTCTACCTGGATTATTTTAGCACCAATTACTGGGACAGCGAAGAGACAACTCTAGGCTATGAATGATGGAAGTCTGGCCTGTGATACACCAAAGTTTTTTCTGAACCAAGGAAGCAGAAGTAGCCCCACGTGGTGCAGTTAAGGCTATCAGCTTTACTTTGGTTGGTTGTGAAATGGAAGCTGTGGTGAAGCAGTCTTCTGGTGGAGAAAGTTCTTCTCTACTCTCTACAGCTTCATCCTTATCCGACTGAGCAAAGTTTGAGGGTTCGAGCTCTGTTTGAGGGGAGCACTGCTGTTCTGTCATCCTATTTTGCTTCGGTGATCTAAGCCAAATCCTATGTGATTGTCTCAGCAGGCCAAGGACCACAGATATGCTCTCTCATGAAAGTTCACAAGGAAAATGTAAATACGGGAATCAGTAATACAGCGAACATTTCTATACCCAAGTACTGTTCTTGAGAACCCACTTGCCCCAAGACTTTATACTCGAGGATGGAAACAGTATTGCTGATATCAGTTCATCTGTTTTCCATGTGCTTCCTTTTGCTCTTTTGCTCTTGAGAGACTGTTTTATCTACGTGTGCACACAGAGTGTCCTCTCACCTGATAAACAATGAGTTTCCTTCTACTCCAGGTCCCTGTGGAGACGCCCAAATGTCACATCCCATGCAGCTCTTGAAATCCCCAGGGGAAGGATGGTGAAGGATAAAGAAACAAAGACAAGAATCAGAATGCAGAAAGCTGAGCTTGGGTGGAGCCCTCGGTCCTGAGGGAAGACAGGGACAGCCCATTGACTGCAGTACATTTATGTATACAGTCAGTGTGAAATTGATAACATGGGAAACCCCTGTCCCAATGGGTGAAAGGATCTTCCTAACGACGTGTTTGTCCAACTCACCTCAGACACTCCATGTTCTCCGGCTGACCTTACTTTAGCACTGCATTTGGGTTTCATCTCCAACCCAGCTGTTCCCCACACTGAAGAAGCTAAAGCTGAAATCCAGTTGTTGAAATGAAGACAAAACTAATATATCTAGACAATATTACAATATAAAACGCCAAGTCCTAATCATAAGGGAATAGTTTTCAGATTACTTGGATATCAAAACCACAAGTGCCTATGAATAGTATGTAAACATTTGAAGCCTGAAAAACACTCTTTTGGCTTTCAGTATCAGGAAAGTTACTTCTCAGATACTTCCTGTCTAATAATTAATATTGCCTTTGCTTTCTTTGGCTTTCTAACTTTCACTTTTGTGATTAGGAAAGTAAACAACTGCATTAGGAAACGAAAGCTAAATACTAAATCCCGGAGGAGTGATATGTATTTAGAAAGGCACTAAAACTGCCTAACTCTGCTTCTATAGTTCTATAAACACAAATGCTTGGCTCCAGCCTTTTTATTAACTTGTAGTAAAATTATGCAAGTAATTGCGTGCATTTAAGGGAGAATGCACTCAGCTTGTAAAGCATTCAGTGGAGAAAGCTCAGTAAAAAGTGGCTCACCATGATTTGCTCAACCATGCAAATTGAGCTTCAGGGCTGGGAAAAAGTTATGGTTCATTTTCTGTTAAGAGACAACTCACTTGGCACTTCTCTGTCCTTGTCACTCGTCTTGCATTTTCTCAGTATGTTCTCAAGATTACTTATTTCTCTGTAAATACAGAACTACTAGAATTGAACATAGGAACTCTGAGCATCTCCTTCTTCCTAAACACCCCAAGCCCCATCAGGTTTTTGGCTTTTAAATTGCAGAGATATAAAGTGCCGGGAAGCCGGTGCAGGGGCTGGGGGTTCAATTCTCCGCTATGTCAATCTTGCCCTCAGGGTGCACAGAGATGGCAATTGAGACTGGGCGTGGTGATGCTTGCCTGTAATCCCAGCTCTTGGAAGGCTGTGAACAGGTGGATCACCACAAGTCCAATCTAGTAGTGGGACCCTGAACACCCTGTAGATCCTTTCCTAAAATACAAAAATAAATTTAAAAATAAATAAATAGCAGAGATAAAAGCTTCCAAACTTAGGAGATAGAGTCAGCCCCAATCTGTCTGAATTTGGAAGTCTTTTATGCTTTTAATTTTCTTGTTAAGATGTACACTAATATCCTTTGATAGTATAAATTAGTAACATAATTAAATAGACTAATCTTTTTTCAAATACAGTCATGTAATTTTATAAAAGTTTTGGAAGATATATAGTTTTATGCTTCTTTTTTGAGATATTCTTGGGAACTTACATTAGACAACAGACTAAAATCGTGGAAGATAAGCACTTAATTAGGCAACTCACATGCCCACACACTGCACTCTATAGAATGATTGTGAGGACAATATGCAATATGTCAACTTTCAAAGAAAAAAAGGGGGAAAAGAAAAAAAAAAGTAATGTGGATTTAGAAAGGTTAATGTTTAGTTGTTTGATCAATCTTATATACCTATATGTATTAATCTAAACTGATCCGATGA
>PVJA010009605.1:0-45245 GCA_004027025.1 Myocastor coypus
TGCAGGTGCCCTCTGTGCCCATTCAGCAGTTCCCTACTGAAGACTGGAGTGCTCAGCCAGCCACAGAAGACTGGTCTGCAGCCCCCACCGCGCAGGCCACTGAGTGGGTAGGAACCACCACCGAGTGGTCTTGAGCTGTTCTGCCGATGCTTAAGCAAAATGGGAATGAGGCTGATGAAAAATAAAACAATTTCTAAAAGTCGTCTATTTTGATTTTTCCACTTCACATGGCTAGAATTCTTAAATCATAGGCCAAGTAACAGATGCTTTTTACTTAGAGGTCTTCTCAAATTTTTGTTCTGAAAATGGAGCTAAGCGCTGCACACACTATATGGGTGGAAGCCCCAGGGGTGGTTTTTTTTTTGAGGCCTGATAGTGTCTGTATTGCCCTTTGCATTGATGAGGGAGCTAGGCTATAGTAGATAGATTTTGGTGGCAACTATCTTGCTGTTTACTGATGTGTGGTCAGTGTCTGACTGGTATCTGCAGGCCTGAGCTGGGCAATCCTGAAGTGCAGTACTGTTGATTTCCATGTTAAGTATAGTCTGGGAGAGGTTGGTTTTGTTGGTATGAGCAATTGAGCTCCAGGCAGGTGGTGTGCCATTGAGCACTCCCTGGTTCTGCATTTTTATTGAAAATACTGATAGCTGTCTCCTGGGCTGATCATACAGTATTTATTGCCTGTGATTTTATGGCATCTTGGTATGTGGTAGTTTAGGCTGGCCTCAAACCATGGAAAACTTTCTCCCTCTCCCAAGTGCTGGGATTACAGGTGTGCAGAACCATCTCCAGCCTCAAAACACATTCTTGAGAAATCAGGTATTTTGCAACAACTTTTTCTTACCAGAACCAGGGATCAAACTGAGGACCTTGTACTTGCCAGGCAGGCACCTACACCACTGAGCTATCTCCCTGACCCCTAGAAAAACATTGTTTTTCTTGTTTCAGAACGTTTGTTTATTTACTCACTTTTTATGGCCGCCTCAGCCCGCCCCTAGGGTAGGGCTGGCACAGCATGTGGTGCCGGGAATCCACAGGGATCCGAGTCCCTGAAGCTGCCCAAGCTTCCCCAAGCAGGCACTTTAGATCACTGAGCCATCCCGCCGGGCCGGGAAAACACATTCTTAAAAGACATAAATTTGATAGCTTGGACCCCTCTTTGATGGACTTGATCCATTTTCCTTGATGAGTGTGCTGACTACACTGTTGCCACGTTCCTAGGTACTTGGTGCTGTGAAGGGACCGCATGCTGCTCAGCTGTCTTGTGGTTAGCAACGGTGGGAGACAGACTACACTGCAGCCAGTCAAGGAGCCTCATGAGTCTTGCACATAAAGCTGGTGGATAGCATGCAGAAAAGGGTGAGCCTAGAGTTCTTGGAGTGAAGCTCTAATTTGTTATTAGAAGATAGCCAGAGAGGAAGACGACTTCCAGCCCGACTGCCCACCTGTGCTCTGGCTCCTGCCTTTTACTATTCTGACAGCAGGTGATGTTCATCCAGGAGATCCTAGATGGAATTTCTTGCATAACCCCCTGGTAGCATTTAGTGTGGTCTGTGGCTGCACCCTAAGAGTTAGGTTAAGGTTATGCTCCTGGTGGCACCCAGTGCTGGCCAGCGCTAGCTGGGTCAGACCTTGCTTTCCTGGTGGTGTACAGTAGGCAGTTTAACACTGATGAACTCAGGATGGAGTCTGTTGACTCCGCTTGCCCTCTAGTGGGTTTCCCAGGGATGAGAGGCTCCTCACCCAAGGCCATTGCTAAAGCGAGGTGAAGACCGCTCCTAGCACTGCCACTTGATGGATGCAAGTGAACTATCCCTGTTTTCAAAATCCTTGGCACAAAGTCTTGCTATGTAGTTCAGGCTGGCATTTAAATTTAACTTGACTCAGGCTCCCAAGAGCTGAGATTATAAGTGTAGGCTGCCATGACCAAACTTACAGGCCAAATGTTGGAAACCATTAAAAACAATCTTCCAACCCTCAAATACCCTTAAAGCAGAGGAGAAATATAGTGATCTTATAGCACTAAATCAATTTATGGCATATTCCAGATACTCAGATACACAAATTGTGTAGATAGTTGTTTCTTTTGTGCTTTTATATACAGACAATTTGTTTGCAAGATACACAACCACAAGTCCTCAGGTAAGATGGCTGGACAGCACTTACGCAAGCCCTAAGATCTGATTTTTTTTTTTTTTTTTTTTTTTGAGACAGGGTCTCGCTATGCAGTTGAGGCTGGTCCTGCGCTCACTTTTGTAACCCAGGCTGGTCTCGAACTCGCACCAATTCTCCTGCCTCAGCCTCCCAAGTGCTGGGATTACAGGCGTGAGCCACCACGCCTGGCTTAAGATCTGATTTTAAGCAGAAAACATTTTCTTCAGGGACGATTATCCATAGCACTGTACTATTCCCCCAATGCTTTTGAAGAAAAAAACCCGATAATTGCTGAAGATCAAGAATGCATTGTAACATTGTGTCATGCACTGCTTATCCTAAACCTAGCAGTGTGGCCGTCTGCGTAAGTCACACTGGCTCTATGCAAGAGTAAACCTCACCCATTGTGATGAGGGAAGGCCTATGTCTTGGAATGAGGCTGCCACTCCTGCCAGGAAGTCAGGCTCCTATTTCCCCACAGAAATCAGGAGATGGTGATAGGTGTGTCAGGGACTGTCCAAGTGCAGGAGACACTTCACCAAAGGATTTGCTGCCTCAGAGGAACAAAGAACAATTTGCAGTGCAAGTTTTTAAGTCAGTGTTCTAAAAAAAGAAATCTAGGGCCTGCCAAATAGCAGATTAAAGCATCTGCAAAGAGTCACAGGGGCCCAGGGTTCAATCCCCAGGGCATGCTGAGACAGCAATTGAGAATGGGTGTGGTGGAGTGTGCCTGTAATCCCAGTTCTTGGGAGGCTGTAAACAGGTGGATCACTACGAGTGCAGTCTCAGACCCTGGATACCCTGTAGACCCTTCACTAAAAGATACAAAAAAAAATTTAAGAAAAATTGAAAAGAAATCTCGCATATTTTCAACAAGGGAAATAGAGATACTCTGTTCTTATTTTTAATTTGCACTCGCCACAGCCACTCGGGCAGTGTCCTGAAGGTCTGTCAGCAAGGTGGAGAAGAGTGCATTTCTCTCCTTACCTCTGGGTGGAGCACAGCCTTGCCAACCCATGACTTCACCGGAGCAAAACTGATCTCCAGGCTGCCAGGTGATGCAACTGTTGTCATGTTGTTTTAGACCCCAGGGCCTGTGGCACTTGGTTACATCAGCAAAAAGCTCTTCTCACCAAGGAAAGATTATCTCTAGGTGCCAGGTCTCACTAACCTCCACACCCTCACCAGGCCATAGTGCCTCAACTAAGATGCATTTGGTTTAATTGATGTGTTAAAGTCTCTTTATCCCAAATATAAACATCCCTTGTGGGTGACAGAAACCTAGAATTAACTGGCTTAGAGAGGAGAGCAGACTGTCCTCCCTCCTGTCTGGATTCTCAGCCAGGCACCCCAGACAACATGGAAACAGGGAAGGTAAAAGACATTGCTAGCTGAGTTGACCCTAAAGGTAGTTCCCAGAGGCCACTAGGCCTATGACATCACTGGCCACCACCCCATCAGGAAGCTGCGCCTCTCTGGCCCTGCCTCAGCAAGCTGTGAGAAAGAAAGTTGAGGTGGCCGGGGGATTGTGGTCTCTGACTTAACAACTTCCCTGGCAGCCCAGAGTATTTCATGCCATGCCCCCGCTGTTCTACCGTACTGGGAACCATATGTCTGCCTGGAGCAGTGAGAAACAATTTTCTATTGAAAAGATTTGCTGGGCATGGTGGCACACCCTTGTAATCCCAGTACTTCAGAGGCTGTCAGGAGGACCACTGTGGTTCAGGGCCAGCCTAGACTACAGAAGTGATTTCAAGGCTAGCCTGAACTACGTAGCAGTGTGTCTCAAAATAAATAAGATTCAACCCCGGCACGGTGGTTCATACCTGTAAGCCCAGAACTCAGGATGCAGAGGCAAGAGGATCTCTGCGAATTCAGGGCCAGCCTGACTGCTGTCTCAGAAACAAGAAAGAAAAAATGAATGAATGTTCTTGTGGAAAAACCTCCATCATTCTTCTGTAATTTACATCAGAAATTCTTACACAGTCTTGCTTCAAGGAGCTCAGGTTTCTATAATTCTTTAGTCATGGTCAAAAGAAACCCTCAACAGTTCCTTTCATGAACTAGCAGGGCCTACATACCTTAATAAGCACCTGCAGATAGCTCAGCAACAGAAGCACCTGCCTGGCAAGCTCAAGGTCCAGAGTTTTATTGCTCCATAACTAAAAACAAAACACGGCCGGGCGTGGTGGCACACGCCTGTAATCCCAGCACTCGGGAGGCTGAGGCAGGAGGATTGGTGTGAGTTCGAGACCAGCCTGGGCTACAAAAGTGAGCTCAAGGCCAGCCTGAACTGCATAGCAAGACCCTGTCTCAAAAAGAAAAAAAAAAAAAAAATTAATAAAAATAAAAATAAAAACAAAACACAAGAAAAAGAAGAGCATCTATATCCTGACAACTTAGTAATGATTTGAAAAATTACAGAGGTTGAACAATATTTTCACTTTATTCTTAACTGTGATTATGTACTAATGGAACATCTAACTATTAGGAGCTGTGCTTCTCAAACTTCAAAATCAAAGTTTGGCATCACCATTCATATTTCTTTTTCAATATAGTATTTCTATAGTGCTTGTTTTTGAAGAAATCAATTAAACATTTGAAAATCCAGCCTCATAAGAATATGTCCTTGCCGGGCGTGGTGGCTCACGCCTGTAATCCCAGCACTTGGGAGGCTGAGGCAGGAGGACAGCCTGGGCTACAAAAGTGAGCTCAAGGCCAGCCTGAACTGCATAGCAAGACCCTGTCTCAAAAAGACAAAAAAAAAGAATATGTCCTCACCTACCAGAACATAATATAATCTTTTCTTTGCAGGGGAGGGCAGGGTCTCACTCTACTTCAGGCTGGCCCCAAACTCAGTGATCTTCCTGCCTTAGCCTCCTGAGTGCTATTATTACAGGGTACATCACACCACTGTCCTGGTAGAATATAATATAATCTATTTGAGTATTGCTGTTTTCCTGAAATTATTATTATTATTATTATTATTATTATTATTATTATTATTATTATTATTATGGCTCAGCCTGCCCTGGGGGTGCGGCTGGTGTAACATGTGGTGCCAGGGATCAAACCATGGTCCCTGTGGTTGCCTAAGCAAGTGCTTTAGACCACTGAACCATCTCGCTGGCTCTCCTGAAATCTTAAATGTTCCCTGGCATCCTGGGAGCTTGCGGTGGCACACCTGGGCTCCTTGGCTGAGTTTGGGGGCCAAGTGTTGTGTAGTCACTCCCTAAGTGGCACTATAGCTGTGATAGCTGTTGGTTTAAGTGGAGAAACACTGTACAAATCACCAGGGAGAAGTTGAGCGCAGGGCTGTGGAGGGAGTCCATGTGTCAGATATCACTGTGGCTCTTTTCCAAGGACTCGGGCTTTCTAGGTAACCTTGAAGCTAGGAAGTCACTCACTTGCCGTGGTCTCTATGTGTTTTGTTTAGACCTTGAATGTCCCCCAAAGGCCATGTGCTGTCACCTTGGTGGGCAGCCTGTGGTGCTATTGGGAAGTCCTGGAACCCTGGGGCAGAGGGGCCTTGTGGGAGGAGGCTCAGTCCTACGGAGTGACCTTGAAGAGGGTCTCAGGGCCCCAGCCCCTTCTCATGCCTCCTGGATGCCACGAGGGGAGTGGCTTCCTCCCATCCCAGGTGCTGCTTCGCCTCAGCTGCCAGGCCAGTGCCCGGAGTTGCCAGCAACGTGTGCCAAAAAGGCATCTTTGCTCCTTTCATTTGTTTATGTCAGGTGTTTTGTCACCATGACAGAAATCTGACCAACATACTGAGATATGGACAGTACTGTGCAGAGAGCGTACGGTGCTACAGCAACACAGCTCCACAGAAAGCAACGGTGGGATTAAGTTTGCCACCATTATCTTACTTGAGCAAATTCAGGCTCTTCCTTAACAAACAATAGCTGCTTGGAGCAAGTGTTTACTGTGTTGCTGTGACAAGAGCTGAACTGGATTCCGGTATTTCTTTACTTAGAGCACAAAGATGTTGCTCTTCTCCTCAAGTCTGGCATCAAATTCTCGTCACTGCTAAAAGAGTTTAAAGTATGTATGTCTGTCAAGATTCTCCAGAGAGTCAGCACCAGCAGGATACAGATGTGCTTCAAATGCATTTTAAGTACTGGCTCACATGAGTAGAGTAGAAGCCCCTCATAGAAGCAGGGCGCTTGGTGTAGCTAACAGCCAATGGCTGGGAGCTGCTGGGGTGGATTCCATCCAGCTCTGAAGACTGGGGCCAGCTGTGCAGAGGGTCACACACTGTTCAAGCTCCAACAGCCAGGCCAAGGGGTGCACACCCAACTTTCCTCTGTCCTTTCAGTCTCCTCAGGCCCTCGGCAATGATTACACCAACTATGTAGGACAGGGCTATCTGCTTTGACCATTTTTCCCCTTTTTGGTACTAGGAACTCAGGACCTTGTGCTTGCCAGAGGGGCACCTGTGCTATTGAGCTATTTCTCTGGCCTAGGGCCATCTGCTTTGTTCAGTCTGTTGACCCAAGTGCTTGTGGCTTGTGGGAATGGTCGCTGGCATGAATGGGCATGGCCACTTCGTAGGCATCCTTGACTAGCCACACCGGCAGACACAACACCACGATGCTGTGATTTCTCCTGTGTCCCACTTTGCCTCCCTTAGGATGATAACGGAATCAGCTGTCAGCTCTGTCAGGTGCCTGGGAGGAGTGCTTCGGCACCCATCCTTCCAATGCCTTCGCAAGCGGTGGTCCACACGTCTCCCTCCCTGGGATGCAGCAGCAAATTCTTCAGCCAAACCTGGCTAAAGTTGCCTTGCAGGAAAATTCTTTGGTCACTGGCCACACCAGGATTGGGACTCTAGAAGGATTTTAATTAGGTGGGAAATGTTTATTAAAAAGCAATATTGCCAGAGGCATGTTGTATCAGAGCTCTTTGAGAAATCTGGTTGAGGTTAAGGGCTTGAAGGGAGGGTCAGGAGGAGCCGTCTGGGCTCAGGAGGAAGAGCCCAGTGGAGGAGCGGCCCACTGTCTCCTGTGGCAGAGCAGGGCACAGGGCTCAGGCCAGGCTGCTGCTGCTGAACTTGGGCAACTGGGAGAGAGTCATTGGCAACGCTGATTAAAGAACAGACCAAGAGACGAGGTGTGGTGGTGTGCGCCTATAATCCCAGTGCTCAGGAGACTGGAAACAGGAGGATTACTATGCATCTGATCTGTGTAATGAGATCCTATAGACCCTGTACTAAATACATTTAAAAAAAAAAAAAAAAAAACCAGTGTCAAGGACAGGCTTGTCTTAGCTCAGCCACACATGCTGACTGCTCTGTGGGCTTCAGACCCATACCTCAGAATCAAAGGCTCTAATTTATTAAGAGTCAATAAATTATAGCTGCACCTTTTATTTACAGAGATTTTATTGTATCCAGGTAGGGTGCTATTACTATTTTTAAAAAACTAAACCGGATTGACTGTAAACTATTAATCTATTGTGAAATCAGCACAGATACCTTGAGATCTGTTTTTTGTTGTTGTTGTTTGTTTGGTTGGTTGGTTGTTTTTTTTTTTTTTTTTTTGTACTGAGAATTGAACTCACAACCTTGTGCTGCTTGCCAGGCAGGCACTGGGCTGCTGAGCTATATCCTTAGCCCTGGGATCTCTGATTTTCACAAGGCTTTTTTTTTTTTTAAACAAACACCACCAGATGCTTGGCTGCTTGGTAGCATAAAATTAAAACAAAAATTATTCTCTTTTTTTCTTTGAATTCTCCTTATATCAGGATCAGTTCCATTTACTTTGGTTCCTGCTTTACTGTATGGATTTGTTGCCTCTGAATAACTGAGACATGATCCCAGCCACAATCAGGGCGCCATACCTAGTGTCTCTTGGGCACTGTCACCCTGTGCCTTCCTGTCAGCAGAGGCCCTGCACTGTGCCAGCTGCACCCACCTGCTCCCAGGCATGGGATACCTGGATCAGGTGCCTGGCAGGTACACCAGAGGTGTGACTAAGTTTTTACACAACCGGTTTGAAAAAAGTCTAGCCCTGTCCTTGGGAAACATGATGCCCATTATTGTAGCAGTCGTTGTTGGCCAGAACACAACTGTGAGTGGGCCTGGCAGCGCAGAGACAGAGATGAGGGGCGGGGTGCAGGAACACAGAGGCCTTGTCTGCGGGCCTTGCTGGGCCCTGTGCTGTTGACCATGGATCCGGCATTGCAAGCTTCAGCTCTGTAAGGGCAGGGTCAAAATCTGGATGAGACCCGTGTATACCACCACAGTCTAGGCTGAAGGACAGGTGAAGACCCGTTCAGCTTGGTTTCTCCCTGTTTTATTCACCAGCTCATTTTTCCCTCCTAGTAATTTAAAATGGCTTATTTATAACGCAAAGCACCCATTTTCCACATTTATACGGCAAAAGACCATTGTTGTTGGAAATGTCTAGTCTATCTTTTATCTTTGGAGATCAGATAGATGTTCAGGGTGGTATGCAGTCAATCTTTTGTTTGTTTGTTTTGTTTGTTTTGAACTGGGAGTGAAACTCAGCACCTCATGCTTGCTAAGCAGGAGCTGTGCCACTGAGCTAAATCTATCGCATCATGCAGTCAAATACTTTTAAATAAAAAAAAAAAATTGCTATTTTGGCTCATAATTTTGTTTGTAGACCCAGAATAATTGCCTAGTTATAGATGTGGCTTTAGGACCATTTATAATTGAAGTGAACTATGGGAATGTCTTTATTTGACAAGTGACATACCTTTTTTTTTTTTTTTCTTCTTTCTTAAAGAAACCTTTTTTCTATAGGTAATTCACCCATTTTATACTACTTTTCAATAATCTTTCTAGACAAAATATTTGGCATACCCTTAAATAATGAGATTTAGAGGAAATATTCTGTTTTGAAAGGGAAAAGTTACCAAACAAGAATAAACTCTTAGGATTGAAAAATATGATTGTCATAATAAAATGTAAAGTTCAGTAGGAAGAATATAACAAGAAGACTTTATAAAAGACAATACGGAAAGTCAGAATTGGCAACAAGTGAAGAGAAGAGTGAGGAGCAACTTAGAAAGTCCTTTTAGGCCGGCACTAGTCAAATAACAGGCATTCAGGAGGAAAAGAGAACTGAAGAGAAAGAAATTAATTAAACAAAAGGAGGAAGTTCAAAGCGGAAAGTTTATGTCCCCCCAGGGGCAATGGGGAGGGACAGCGGGGCAACCTTCACCCAGCGGGCACCGAAATCAGCTCCTGCAGGATGGCAGGGTACCGGGCAGCAGGGCCAGCTTGTGCTCAGCCTGAGCCAGGCTTGGCTCTGCCCCCACAGCCGCAAAAACAAGATGAATTAAAAGCAAACAGCAGCACAAGGATTCTGAACATTTCCAGGGGCTTGGGAAAAAGCAAGCCAGAGACAAACAAAAAAAAACTGAAATAACACAAAAAAATGGGAATTTGAGAGGTCTAGAACTTCTGAAAATCAGCACTGGAGAAAAATTTAGAGAAACAGTGCACCTAGTAACTCTGAAGGAAAATAATGCTAAGCCTAGAATTCTGTATGCAAGCAAGTCACCGAGTGTGAGGGCAGAATGAAGCAGTTTTCAGACATGTAAACACTAGGAAAAATTCATTTTGTAGAAACCCTATTTATTTACTTAGATATTTATTTATTTAGCAGTACAAGGCATTAAACCCAAACCCGTTACATTGAACTATATCTACGGCCCTTTTTTATTTCCAGAGAGGGTCTCACTAAGTTGCCCATTGTGGGCTTGAACTTACAGTCTTCCTACCTCAGCCTCCAGCAGGGTAAGGATCACAGGCCCACATCACACCTTCGCCTTGAATGCACCCTTTGTAAGGGAAGGTACTGGAGGTGCATCTAAGAATAAGAAGACGCGAACAACCATGTGGGAGAGTTGGCATCCCTTAGGCAAGCAATGCAACCCATCACGAAGGAGACCCAGGCCTGGTCCGGGCAGAGAAGCCCGCCTAGACTTGGGACAAAGGCGTTGCAGACGACAAGAGATGCAAGAGACTCGGTGTATTAAGAGTGCCTGGAAATAACTAATTGATGTTCGATAGGTTTGCGGTTACAAGTAAAATTTAAAACCTAAGCAGACTAAAAGAGAAAAAAGAAAACAAAAACAGAAAAGCTGTTAAGTCCAGGGAAAAGAAAGTTGTACAAAGGAGAACAATCATAATCCATTGCTGGGCTCTAAAATGCACATACTTGTAACAGAAAAAGCACTGCCATAACTACATTCTGTGGGTGAGGGAAGAAGAAAGGAAGTAGAATGTAAGAAAACTAAAGTCTGAAAGAAAGCCCAGCATCTGCAACCCGCAAGCACAGAAATGGCTGTTTGTGTTAGTAATATGATAATAGAGAAAAAAACGGCTAAGAAGTTAAAGGTGGCTGCCTCTGGGGAGTGGGATGATGGCGGCTCTGAGGATGATTGGGTCCTCCACAGGTCTTCTGACACTATTCTAGCCACACACAGGTGCTATTTTACTTTATTTTATTTTTGGTGGGACCAGGGTTTAAACTCACGACCTTGCACTTGCCAGGCAGGTACTTGTGCCACAGAGCTATCTGCCCGGCTCCTTCAGGTGCTATTTTAAAATTTTTATTATTTTATTTGCTGATATAAGCAGCTTGTACTTGTAGTGATCCTCCTGTTTCTGCCTCCCCAATGCTGGGATTACAGACATGGACCATCGAGCCTGGCTTCGGAGCCAGTGAGGTGTGTCCAGGATTCTGGGGCCAGCACAGCATGTGGTACCAGGAGCTGAACTCCAATCCTTGTCCTTGCCATGCAGGTGCTTAGATACCAAGCTATCTCTCCAGCCTACAAGTGCTATTTTTATAAATAGAAAGATGAATGGACTCGCCCGTGGCTGGCACTGTGCTCATTGGTTTGCTAGGGCTATGGCATCAATGTGTCAGGAGCAGGTATAAAAATAGCAGAAGAGTATCAGCTCAGCTTTCTCTAGGATGCACAGCTGGTGTCAGAGACCAGTTCCTTGGCTGGCTGGTGGCCAACCTCTCCCTGTCTATTCATCTCATGTCCCCTGTGTGATCTGGAATGCAAATTACTCTTTAGCATGAAAACAGGGTCATCCTGGATTAGGGACCGCTCCACTGACTCATTTTAATTTGGTCAACCCACGAGAAGCTCGAATTGGGGTTAGGTCTGAACTTTCAGGAGGCTGGAGACACAACTCAGCCTTAACCCTTGGGGTTGTCAGCCATAGCCCAGGGCTCTGGGAAGGTTCTCGGCAGTGCTAGCAAGCTGCAGCAGTCCACTGTGGCTGAGTCCACTAGAGCCCTCGGAGGTCTCACGAGGTTCCTGCCAACAGTGTTGCCAGCCTGGTGCAGTCTCCTGGCAGTCCTCTGGGCCTGAGAGTGCTGTCGCACAAAGCACAGATACCAACTTGAAGTCAGAACGAGAAGCAGCAGCACAGGGAGCCGCTTGTGGACCTGCCTGCTCCGGTCGCATAGCTGTGCATCACCCTACTATGCAGCGGACCATCCAAGATGGCTCTTTGTAAAAATGTACCCCTAAGCGTCTTGGAAAAGTCTGGGTGAGTGGCTGGGTCCTTTAGTAAAAATTTGTTCTTTATGATATTGGAGACTGAACACAGGGCCTTTGTGTTGAGCCACACCCCAGCCTTTGTATTACTTTTTATTTTTTCAAGGCTGGGCTTGTGATCTTCCTGCCTTGGCCTCCTGGAGCGCTGGGCATGTGCTACTCCTCCTGGCTCCAAAGATAGGTCTTCATAGTCTTCCCAGTCAGTCATGATTTATTAAAATAATCTTCTTGTTATTTTCTTGTTTTGTGATCAGAAAGTCCTCACGGCTGGCGTCCATACCATCTAAGGCTTTCCTAGGGCCTGGTCACAAGCTCTGACCATGGCATAGCTCTCCCTGTGCCAGGCCTGCTCCAGGAAGCATGCAGCTCTCCCTGGGTTAATCCTCACTCTGACTCAGCATGGGGCCCTGTGGTTCTGCCAGGGTGCAGGACTCTTCCCCAGTGCTCAGCCACATGCAGGGAAGAATCGGTCGGTGAACGTTTGTAATGCATTATATAGAGTTAGTATGCAGTGAAAGTGATACTGAGTGTTCATGGTCCCAGTGTTTCGTTTTTTCTGATTCTATGGCTGATTATTGTTATTATTTCTTGTATACACAGAAACAAGGGTGCACAAGATATTTGCTAATAATGTTGGCATTTATAGTTCACCGTCTCTCACGTAGTTCTGGGAATTGAAGAGGCAAGGTTGCTACCTGGTTAGATTGGTTTCAGAAATATCCTTTCAAGGGTCTGGGGAGATAGCTCCATGGTACAAGTGCCTGCTGGGCAAGTGCAAGGTTATGAGTTTGAACCGTGGTCCCACAAAAAAAAAAAAAAAAAAAAAAAAAAAAAATCCTTTCAGGGTTCAAGTCACTTGTGAGTACTTCTACACATGTAGAAGAAAACTTAGCTGAACACAAGGTTATAGGACCCATGAAATTGAACAAGCACAGGGAATTTGGGTACTTCAGAGCGCACCCCTGAAATTTTAACAAAATGGTAAGAAAAGGTCTACAACTAGTCAATATTATCATGTTGATTGAGTGAGATTCATTACCCACCATAGTAGCTAAATGAGACTAGATTTTCTCTTGTGTGTGCATATTATGAGCTGTGTGTGTGTGTGTGTGTGTCGGTAGATGGGTAGATTGGTTCTGCATGGAATATGTAAGCCAAAGTCTAAAGAAGAGGACCCATTTGTGCGATTCTGTGTTTGTGGCTTAAGGTAGCTCAGGACAAGACTAGATATGCAGGTGGGACGGTGCCATGGGAACAGCGTGTAGGCGGAAGGGGGTGTGGGCAGAGGGACCTGGCTGTGTTGATGTGTTAGCATGGAATGGGCTTTGGCCATGGGGGAGGTTTCATGTGCGGTACTGAGAACTTGGGAGGCTCTACTGTGGTGGCGTGGGGTGGGGTGGGGGCGTGTGTGATGTCCTTAGCTTAGCTTTTGTTTAGATTTTCTTTTGCTCTTTGTTTTGGCCTTTGTTTGGCCTTTGTTTTGTTTTTGTTTCACTCTTTGTTTAAACTTTCTTTGGCTTTTGTTTGTTCTTTCTTTAGCCTTTTGTTAAACTTTGTGTGGCCTTTTTGTAGCTTTTGTGTAGCTTTTGTTTTAAAGTGGATCTTGGCTAAGGACTCATCAAAAACACCTTGTGTAATAAAAACCCAGCTACACAGCCTCTCCCTATATATTGTGCGTTGTGAGGTTGCCTTAGACCTTCAGGGATCTGGTGTAGACCCGAACCTGCAACCCAGGACCACGGGACTGAAGGTAAGCAGGCTGTGGCACCCTCATCTGCTTTTCGCCCTCTAGTGGCTGCAGAATACTGCTGTCTGGGCCATTTCCTTCTATCCTGTAGTACCTGCTAGAATAGCAGGAGGGTTAGGGCCATCAGAGAGTGGAAAGACAGCACCAAGGAAGCACAGCAAGTCTATTCCACAGTGGACAGAGGCGCTCTTTGAACAACCCTGCTCCTGGTGGGCTCTGTCTGGGCCTGCAGTGCCCTGAACTCAACTGGGACTTCCTCAGGCCCACAGGTGTTGGTGCTGCAGTGAGCTTGGCAATATTGGCTTCTACTTCTACTAGTTCTTCTTTTACGATTTGAAAGTGAATTCTTCTTGTGTGGGTATGATTAGATTTTTGTGTGTGGGGGATGCTGGGTCAGGGCGGGTGCAGGGGCAACCTGAGATGGAGATGTGCGCGTGCCTGTCCTGTTCAGCATCTCACCGGGAATGTCCAGTGCTGTGCAGGCAGCAGAGGGAAAGAAGAGACCACGTGCAGGGGAATAAAGTAACAAGCTTGACTAGCATGCTGGAGAGAAGATGCAGAGACTTCTGATGTCTGCGAATAAAACTGGGAGGAAGAAACAGGCAGCAGCCCGAAATGTGCAGTGCACTGCTGTGGCTGTGCAGAATGGCAAGGGAGCCTCTGGTGCATGCATTTAAGAAACTACTTCAGATCTAAACAAAAGTTGCAAACAGAACAAAAAGTTCCCGACGTGGCAGTTTGTCTGAATAGTAACACCTTACTACATTAGCTTTATCATTCTCACTACGAATCTACGTATATAGGTGTATTATATTTTTTTCTGAGCTATTTGAGATTAAATTGCAGACATCACCAAATCAGAAAACTCACCTTGAGTATAATATTGTTATGGAATCTGGAGGCTTCTGGAGGGCATCCGCTTGGCAGCAGGGTCTGGGGTATGGCTACCTTGAGCTGTGCTGTCCAGTGTCTCTCAGTCTGGAGGGTTACCTGAGATGCTCTGGCCCGGCTGGAACACGTAGGGAGCTTAGGGGCTAGTGTGTTGTTAAATGTCCTTCAGGATTTTAAGTGAGAACTTAAGATGTTTGTACATGAAATCATAAAAATATTATAAACCCAGAAATTATACAGGCAGCTCCACAACCTCGCCAAAAGCTATCAGAGATGCCCTTTGGTTTGAACCAGCAGGCCTAGTGATGCCTTCATGAATTTGGTAGGCTTAGCTTTTGTCTTATGCACCTATTATTCCTTCTTGTCTTTCTTTCTTCCTTTCTTTCTTTCTTTCTTTCTTTCTTCCTCTAGGGTCTACAGGGCCTTACTATACAGATGAGGCTCATAGTGATCCTCCTGTTTTCACCCTCTCATGATGAGAGCCCCATAATGACCAGTCTCTGGTTTCTTTCTTTCTCTCTCTCTTTCTTTCTTTCTTTCTTTCTTTCTTTCTTTCTTTCTTTCTTTCTTTCTTTCTTTCTTTCTTTCTTGTGGGACCAGGGATTGAACTCAGGACCTTGTGCTTGCTAGGCAGGCACTTATTCTACTGAGCTATATCCCCTCCTCCTTTTTTCTTAAATATTTTTGAGACAAGGTCTTGCTATGAAGTTCAGACTCGCCTTGAACTCACTTTGTAGGCCAGGCTGGGCTTGGACTCATCCCGATCCTCCTGCCTCAGTCTCCCAAGTGCTGGGTTTATAAGCCTTAGATACCACACTGGCTCTGCCATTCCTATCTAAGCACAGCTATCTGCTAGACTGGCTTGGTGATAAGCAGCCCTAGCAGTCACTGTGGCCAGCTAGCCAGCACCTGCTAGCAGGCTCAAGATGTGCACTCCAGGCTCTGCCACAGCCAAAGGCTGTAAGAGGCTCCTGGTCACATCTCCTGTGAGTCCCAGGACCCAGATTCTGGACACAGACTCTCCCTCTGTGTAGTCACGAATCACAATCCTGAGGTCCTCCAATGTAGATGGATTTCTAAAACATATTCTCAACAAAACCTGTGAGGTAGGAAATATTATCCACAATTCACGGATAAGAAAACTGAGACTGGAGGTCGGGCCATGATTATACCTGACTAAGTAAATGGCATAACTCAAGCTAAGATCTACAACCACCCAATGACTTTTAATGGATGATATGCATGGTTTTACTAATATATTGTGCACCTTAAGTTATGAAAATGAATTAAGAAGGTGGCTAAAGATGAAATAAAATTTTCAAAATAATTTTGAGCCCTGATTAGAATATTGTATGGAGTTTTGACTTCCCAGCAGACTTTCTGCTTTTTTTTGTTGTTTGTTTTGTTTTGTTTGCAGGACCAGGGTTCAACTCGCCGCCTTGCACTTGCCAGGCAGGCACTTGTGCCACAGAGCTATTTCCCTGGCCCTGCATTTTTTTTTTCATTTTTACAGACTGCTGTGCATGTATGAACTCTTACCAGCACCTTAGGAATTGTGGGATGCCACCAAATCCCATCCCATCCCTCTCCTGCTCACACCCCGCCCATTGGCTCCCTCTGTACACTGCAGTTTCCACTCTCTGCTGAGTTGGACTTACTGTTTTGTGAATGTTATTAAGATGAGCTCTTCATATCTGTGGGTATAAAGTGTTCATATTTTGTCCCTCAGGGAAAATACCAGTCATGAAAAATTAGGATGTGGGATAGTTGATTATCATGCTATAATCTTTGTATTGACTGAACATATTGCAGCTTTAAAAGAATCATTCCCTGGATGAGGGAGATAAATGTTTTCTTTCCTAAAAGTGGAATTAAATTAAGTCTGTGTATCTGTCTATGGTTCTACTTAAGGTTGAGAAACTCAGCTACTAGAAAAAGTCACATTAGCTCCTATACCCACCTTATGTGCCTTGGAAGTCACCCTGTTGTTTGATCGTATATGTTCCCAGGACAAGCCACTCTGGGGTAGAAAATAAAGCAGTGAACACTCCTTTCTCTCGTTCAGTCAGAAGAATAGGAGCCTGGACATGGGAGGCAGGAAAGGCCAGGGGAGTCTGCTAGACAGAACCTGATCTGCACCTGACAACCTCGAATCCGTTACGCTGGGGCGCGGGATCAGGTCCCTCTCATGAGCCCAAAAATGACTTTCATTCACCATAATAGAAACCACTGCATCACCTGACATCTCCAAGAGTTGGATAGTGCCAAGACATGGACATTTTCACATAAATATTTATTTTGAATCAGAGTACTTTTCCACAGAACAGAAAGATATTAAACTCAGTCCTGATTTGTGAAACTGCTGAAACTATAAAAAAAGTGGTCTGGGGTCCTCTCTGAAAGTTTATGTGTTCAGCAGGGTTTACAATGTTTCTTAATAAGTATAAAGAAAGTATAAAGTATAAATCCAGATATTTACTCTCAATTTTCAGCCTTTTCAGAGATTTTTATTCTTAGACATCCCACACTCTCAATCTGCAATGAATTGCAGAACTTTGCTTCTTGTTGCATATCTGAAAGAATATACATTTCCTCTGGTGCCCGTTATTTGCTCCTCTGTCTCTTCAATGTCAGTACTTAAACTTTTGCTTGCATGCTAGGGGAAGGTACTGGGACTGGCCCCAGTGCCTTCATGTTCAGTTAGATGCACAGCACTTTTTAAATTTTTTTTTTATTTTAAGCCAGGGTCTCACTAAGTCATGAAGTGTCCCATACAAAGTTTAAACTTACAACCCTTCTGTCTTAACCTCTAAACTGCTGAGATTACACAGCATAGTATTTCTTCTTCCCCTTCCGCTTCCTCTTCCTCTTCCTCCTCCTCCTCAGCTGGCCTTGAACTCAATATGTAGTGCAAGCTAGCCCCAAACTCATGGTGATTCTCCTGCCTGTTTCCTGGGTGCTGCAGTTATAGGCATGCACCTCACGCCCCGCTAATATTCTTATCTTCCTTTGTCTTTTCTCTCCTTTGGCTTTCATTCTGTATACTTTGAAAAGTATCTTCAGAGAAAAAAGCAATACAAAGATGGGTTTACCTCATTTGATTTCTTGTTTCAGAACCTTTATTTGTTTATTCACTCATTTTTTATGGCCGGCTCAGCCTGCCCCGAGGGCAGGGCTGGCGCAGCATGTGGTGCCAGGGGATCAAACCGCGGTCCCTGAAGCCGCCCAAGCTTTCCCAAGCAGGCACTTCAGGCCACTGAGCCATCCCACCGGGCCCCCCGCATTTCATTTCTTTCTTTTGAAATTTATAGCCCTGCAATGTTTGGCACTCAGTGCTTGAAAATCCTGTTTTAAAACTTCACTAGTGCCTATTAATTCTACAACATTAAGGTTTTGTTTTGGCATCTTGGTGCGCATGCAGAACCCATCTGCTTGTTTCCTCATGTCATTTCCCTCGTGCCTTTCCCTCGCCCTCCGGCTCAGCTCCCTCTGCTTTCATGTCTTCGGCCTTCAGTCATTTTCTGGCCTGACTCCCCAAATGTGAGAGCACATCTGGTACTTTACCTCTTGAGCTTGGCTTATTTTGCTTAAAATTACGTTCTCCAGTTTATTTTATTTTCCTTCAAACCACATGAGAAAATAACTCTTTTGTATATTATGTTTGGCTTTGTTGTCTTCAGTTGGAGCATACATTCAATAACCATTGGCATGTTATGGCTGAACTTTGTTCAGCAGAAAGTTCACAGAATCAGAACTTTTATTATTCTTTCAAGCAGATTTAAAAATGATTTACAATTGTACTTTATTTTTTTAAGAATTTTTATTTTTTTTTTATTCTTGTTTCAGAACCTTTGTTTGTTTATTCACTCATTTTTTTTTAAATTTTTATTTATTTATTTATTGTTTCAGAACCTTTGTTTGTTTATTCACTCATTTTCATGGCTGGCTCAGCCCGCCCCAAGGGCAGGGCTGGCGCAGCATGTGGTGCAGGGGATCGAACCGCGGTCCCTGAAGCCGCCCAAGCTTCCCCAAGCAGGCGCTTTAGACCACTGAGCCATCCCACCGGACCCTACAATTGTACTTTAAAGCAATTATTCTTTTAAGCTAGTGAATCTTCATCTGATTTCACTGAGAATTCTTCAAAGTCTTTTTTTGAGACAAGGTCTCACTACGTAGTCAGGTCTGGCCTTGAACTCAGTGATTCTCCAGCCTCAGTCTCCTAAGTGCTGGGATTACAGATGTGTGCCTCCATGCCCAGCTCTATTAAAATAAATTAGCTACACAGAGTTTACAATTACATCGTTATGACTACAATAACAATTTATCTACTAAGACAATCAGAATTGCAAGTTTCTTTTGGGACTTATTTTTGTTTTTAGAATGTTCATAATCTTATAAGACTCCTTTGTTCAAAGGAAACTTTGAAGATCTGATATTATCAAGAAAGAGCAGGAGAAATGTTATGAGTGGCCATTAAGTCCCTATATTTCATAGGAAAAACAAAACAAGTGTCCTATAAAGTTCTTCCACCTCTGTTCAGAATTTTAAGAGAAAAGGAAATCTTTAACTCCTTCCTTGGGATCATTAATCTGATTGTGAATATTTGCATTTTCAGAATCATATTGAAATTTTATGCACCAGTGCTATAAGCAAAAGGCAGGCTTGTGGAGCTTAAATTTACCAGGAGAAATAGTAAAAGAACAAAAGATAGTTTATTTATTATTATTATTATTTTAAACTTATTTTGGCTATTACAGGGTCTCACTATGCAACTCAGACCTGTAGTGGTCTACCTGTTTTCAGCCTCCCCAGAGCTGGGATTACAGGGGAATACACAGTATGCCACTATGCCTGGATTCTGGCTGGCTCAGCAGGCCTAGGGGTGGAGCAGTGAGGCATATGATGCTGGCGATTGAACCACGGTCCCTGTGCCCCTAAGCAAGCACTTTAGACCACTGAGCTATCTTGCTGGCCCGAGATAGTTTATTTAATGATAGTAAATTAACAGGCCATGTGGCATTGTTTTTTTCTATGATGCTCAGAGGACTTTAAAAAGTGTGCATGTGATTTCGTGACAGTATCCTGGCACCTAGATCAAACAGCATGCTATTTCTTAGGATAAGCATGTGAACCTCCTCCTCCACATAAAATGCACCTGAAATAATTATAACTCAGATATACAAAGCACCAATTAACCAGAACATATCTACTGCTTCATTTTTAGGTGAAAAGAAGCCAATGATACCAAGACAAGCTCATGACAGAGATCTAATCATCAGATGTGTACGGACAAAAATACAGGTACAAATCAATCTCTGGTGCCTGTTTGTACCTGCCTTACAATTGTTGAGTAATGATCAGTAGTATTCATAATGTCACAATAGAATGGAGAGTTGGCTGAAGGCTCAGCAATCCCATGCCCAATAAGGGTTAAACAATTCTTCAGTATGTCCAGGTGCCTCAAATATTCTTGATCTTGGGAGCAGAAATTTAAAAATGAAACAAAATTTCTGTCAAAGTGATTGTGATCCAAGCCGGCATTCGTCTTGTGTTTAACAAACTCATGCAACATGCATAGTAGAGCAGTCGTTCCATGAAGGAAGACCTGTCACTGTGTTCTCAGACCTTACCAGCGGGGTCCTCCCATCTTGTCCCAGTGGGACTCAGCCCTCTTCTGAGTGTTTCTCTCTCCTGTGTCTCTCTAGTGGGGCCATCTACAGCCAGGTAGCTCCAGTTTGAAAGTGGGCCAGACCCCCCTAGTCCTGCACTTTGGGCTGCTGCTCTGCCACTTGTAGTTCAGTGGCTATGTTTGAAGCATCATTCTACTCCTTGGGGCAGCTCTCGCCTGCTTTCTCAGCCAGTGCTCCTGCTTCACCAGTGGCTTGATGCCCCACTCCCCGTCCACCTCAGCACCACCTACCAACTTAGATAAACATTAATGGTTATGTGAGTCAGCACTCAACTGTGCATCACCCATCTGCTGTCAGCCTGTGGTCCTTGCCACCCCTTAAAACTACTGCATCGGTCAAATAGAACAGACGTCTGGCATCTCACTCCATCTCCTTTGTTTCAGTTGCTTTGTCAGTTATCCCACTATAATCTTTCTTCCCTCAGGTGTTGTTAGCTGACTTGTGCTTCCATCTGCCATCCATCCACGAATCCACGTGCCTATCCATCCAGCAGGCATTCTCTAATATCTTCTCTTTGCTATTACTGATAGAATCTAAGGTCCATCATTTTAATTATTCTCTAGCAAATTTACAGCAAAAGCAAAATTTAGTTGAACCTACGTATCTTTTCCATGTCTATAGCCAAGCTGCTGAGACTAATTGGAGGAGGCACTATGGAATATATTACTACTATAAGTTTTTATCCAGTGACATTGTCTAGGCCCTCAAAACTGCTTGGTAATCTGCTTCCCAAATTTCTATAAAATCTCTTTTTAGGCTCATTCTATTTTCAAGTCTCTACCTCTCCATTCTCAGCTGATATCTGTGTTTTGAGCTTCATGAGAAAAACAGAAACGAGTGAATAGAAACTTCAGCCACCTGCTTCCTTTGTCTAAAAATTCAAACCGTTCGTTATATATGTACTCTGCCTTCTGTCTTCTTGAATTCTTCGCAAGAACATTATTTTCTCTCTTTCTGATTTATTTCAGTTTCTTTACTCGTACAAGCTCTCATGCGTCTTGTGAAAATCCAGCCAACCTCCCTGCCCCAAGTCCCTGGGGAAGCCGCACACACGTCCTTAGTTGCCGCGCTCCCCGCTATTCTCGCACTTCTGGCCCGAGTTGATTCTGCTTTCTCCCCTAGGTGTTCAGCTACTAGTCTTTCCACAGGCCCTCAAAGCTGACTTCTGTTGCCCCCACTCAGTGGGAACAACCTTTGCAAAAAGTCACGGGTGATCTTCATGCCACGTAATCAAATATACTGTGATAGTCCTCAAATCACACCACCTCTCAGAGTCACCCTACCAAGCTGGCCATTCCTCTTTTGAAATGCTGTTTGCTTTGGCTCCATGATGCCACCTGCTTCTAGTTTACTGCCATCCGTCTGACACTTTTCTTTGTCTTTTACTGGTAGCTCCTCTTCCTCCTAAACTATGCAGGCCCATAATACTTCCCACAAAGTCAGATAGATACAAAAGCTCCCCAGTGCCTGCACATGGTCTTTGCTCAGTCTGAACGCTGCCAGCCAGGACAGCTCTCTGCACCCAGAGACTTCAGTTGCCATTTACCCTCCCACCAGGCTTCTCAGAACTGCCCAGGTGACAGCTGATCCAAATGCCTTTGTTCTTATTTTTTATTTCTTTCTGTGTTTAGGACAAGGTCTATAGACCCCTATAGGGTCCACTACATAGTTAGGACTTGCAGTGATTCTCCTGTTTACAGCTTCCCAAGTGCTGGGATTATAAGTGCACGCCACCGTGCCCAGTCCCAATCGCTGTCTCAGCGTGTCCCGGGGGCCGGCCAGCATGGCACCCCGTGGGTTGAGCCTGGCCATGCTGTAGTCCACTGAGCTATCAGGCTGGCCCCTCAAAATGCCTTAAAACACCTCTGCAAGCCCTTCTATGCCCAGCCTGTGGAAAACTATGGGGTTATTCATCCACACACAATGCCAATATAAATCCATGCTTTCACAAACCAAACCAAGTATTCTATAGTTTTAGTTATAAGAAAACAATGGATGCCATGTTATTTAACATTTAAATTGCTATACTGTGTATATGCTTATCTGGATCCACTACAATAACTGAGTCTGTACTCCTAAAAACATTATTAGATGTATTGTCTGGGGGCTCAGGGTGCCAGTCTTGGCACACACACACCTGTTCTCTTCCTTAGAATAACCAGAGCCAGGCACATCTTGTGCACTGGAAAGGGCGCTTTTCCTGCTCTTGGGACGGCTGTGTGGGGCCAGGGTGGTTCTTGGGCCACCTTGGCTTGCCCTTGTCGCCTAAAACTAAGCAAAGCATGAGGGTGAGGGTTGTTAGTACGGCTTTGCTTTGTGTCCCCAAAAGGATGATTATCTCCAAGATAATTAGAATTTTTTTTTACTTTTTTTATAGTTTCAACAGTTTCCCAAATCAGTACTGAGTTTTAATATCTTTCTGTTCTGTGGAAAAGTACTCTGATTCAAAATAAATATTTATGTGAAAATGTCCATGTCTTGGTACTGGTTTCTCATCAGCAATCTATACAATTTTCATTGCACTGATCTATAAGCATAATAATTGCCACAAAGTCAGATAGATAAAGAAGGACAAACACAAAAAGCTGTCACTAAAGACAGCATGTAATAGTTACAACTAATGCTTTCCTCTTATTTTTTTGTATTTTTTTCTGCTGTGGACTGATTAACTCAGGAAACACTGTCTTTACGGATGAGCCTGACTCAGAGGAAGACATTAGACTCTGGCCTGAGAGAAGGTCAGCCAGGTTTTAGGAACTATTAGCCATCTCCAGGACACTGAAGAATGTGTAATAAGTATACTCTGTGGTGAAAACTGATGCTTTTTCTCACACCAGAGATGTCAGAGCTGAGCAGCTTTCGAAGGCTGTGGCTGGGACCATGTGAAAGAAGCCCAAGCTTGCAGTGGGGCCTCTGAGCCCCTAGTTGGGCTTCCAGAATAGCGCTTCTATGGGGGCGTGTGTGCGTGCGTTCCTCCTGCGCAGGGTGCTGGGGCCCGTCTGACAGTCACGCTCCCTGGCCTTCTGAGGTTCCAGGCACGAGGTGCAAGTGAATTCAGTGTGTGTTGGACACATGCACCTCCTTTCCCCAGAACCCCTTTGTCATGTCAGCTGACTTTGTGATGTCAGTGTTTCCCTTCTGAGGGCCTGGGTAGGTCTGGAATAATATTTCTTCACTGTTGGCTCCCTTTGTGAGTACTGCAGTTACATATATCTGTGAAGGATTACTAGCTATGAAGGATTCCTGTTTTGATTGTTCGTTTTCTACTTCTTGATTTGTAGATTTTACTTTAATATATCAATTGCTAAAACCTATGCTTTCATATATTAGAGTATTTCATTCTGTGCCAGCACAAATTTATTAATTTGTATGGTCAAATTTTGAGTAAAGTTATTTTGTTCTATAAAATAGACTTCATACTTTGCTTTCCTCCTTTTCACTGTGCTGTGTTAGAAGGAGCCCGGCATGGAGTTAGGAATTCACTGGGGTCCACCTCAGCTGAGGCCCTGTACCCCATTTCCAAGCTCTGTGTGCCCAGGGACTTACCTGACTTGCCTGTGTCTCTCGTTTGCGAAACAGGACTATTGCAAGATCACGAGGCTGAGAGAAGCTGAGCATGTAGCCCCTTGACCAGCGCTTGGCCTCTGTGCTAGGATCTTTGGTGTAACTTCACCATGCCTTTCCGTTAAGTGGGCCATCATTTCCTATTAAAAAAGTGATCCCTGTATTTTTTTTTTCACATATCCTGCCTCAGGTTTATTTGTACAAAGAGCACAGGAGGACACCAGCCCCTGACAGATGGCACCCCAGGGGTCACACCAGTAACCTCTGCCCATAGTCTGTGTAGGTGATTTGGCTCTCTGTTTTTACATCAGCAGATAAAGAGGCTTTTACTGTGGGGAACTTCACAGGGGCCTGGGAACCTTTGGGAGCCTGGGCCTTTGGCCAGGAAGGCCTGTGACCCTTGGCAATGGGGCTCAGATACGCTTCCCAAGCTTGGGGTGAGCAATATAGGCAAGTCGAGCTAGCCTGTGGTTTACTCCCCTTGGGATAATCTTGGGCTTGACCTCCTTGGGCTTGACAAGGGCCTTGATAGCCTCAGCGCGTGCAGTCATGGCCTTGACATCGTTTGCTTGAATCTTCTTGAAGCCGTTCTTGTTGTGCTTCTCAGAAAAACACATGTTCTGAAGGAACTTGGGATCTACCCCCTTTGGAGAGTCATATCTTTGTGAATGAGGTTTCTTGATGCCATTTCTGTGCCATTTTCGGGACCGGTTGTGCATGGTGTAGTTCTTGGACTTGGCCATACTGCACTGTAAGCCGCAGCTACCAACCACCTGGAACCAGAAAAAGAAAAGATGGATCCCTGTATTTTGAACCACTTCATGTACACGTGTGGATTTCACTCTGGGCTCTATCCTATTCCATTGAGCTGTTGGCCTTTTTTCTTAGCTGTTGTGCTAGTATTTTAAGTAGGGTAGTTTATGACTAGCATTAGAGCTTGGTGGGACAAGACCTTATTCACTGCTGTCTTGTTGGTCACAATTCCTTGTAATTCCATAAGAGCCCATGGGATTATCTTGCCCATCATGTGAAAATCCGATATTGATTGAATCACATTAGATTTTAAGATTTAATGGGGCTATTCAGCATACTTACGACACTGAGTACTTCTACTTCAACCTTCAAAAGATGTAAATTTCCTCATAGAATTTTGCATTTCTTTCATCTGGTCTGTTTCTACGTGTAGGTGCCCCGTGGGTTCACAGTCCCCGTCTCGGCTCATTTTCTCTCGTTGTTGAGACGGTATACCCAACAACCAAATTTAAAGGGAAAAGGTTTATTTGTTTCACAGTTTGTAGGTTTCAGTTCAAGTCCGCGCGCTCCAAGGCGCAGAGGCACATGGTAGAGGGGCCTTGCAGAGGAGAAGCAGAAAGCAGCAACAGCCGCAAGTGACCTTACCAGTATCTTTCTGCTCATTTTATCTTATCAGACTACTTTGGGCAGGTAGCACGCTAGTGTCCCACTGCCCCATATATCAATTCTAGCACCTTGCACTGTAGATCCAGCCACCTCTGAAAAAGCCCTTCAAATAGTTATGTGAGATGAGGGACACACAGTGCAGTGCATAATAAGAGCAGATGGGAAATAGCCAAACTCTTACAGGAGACATTAAGTGAAGACTATAAGTCTTATCATGGAATCAAAGTAGCCACAAAACAGCATTTTGTCTTCATGTACTTGGAAAAATCTATAGCTAAGCAAAACGAACATGGTGTGCATGTTATATAGCTTTGTGTAAAAAGTGATAGCAAGAAAATACGCAAGTACAAACATCTACACAAGCCTCTTCTTTTCATCTTTTTCATTCAAAAGCTTTTACTTTATTTTTTTTCTTGTTTTCAGTGCTGCTGATTGAACCCAGGGTCACGTATTGTACTAGGCAAGTGCTCTACCACTGCACTGCACCCAGCCCCTGCGCATGTTTTTGGAGAGCATATTGAGGCACGTGTGCGGAGGTCTGGTTATTCATTTTTAAGTGGCACATAGGACTCCATTGTATGTGTGTCACCTTTCCTATTGCTGAGGTCAAATAATCAAGACCTATAACTTAAAAGAAGCGAGGCTTATTTTGAGCCACAGCTCAGAAGATTCAGTCCCATGGTCCGTTGATTCCAAGGTAGAAATGGCGTGGAAGAGGAGCAGGGTGAGGAAAATATGCTCATCCTCTGGAAGTCAGGAGGCAGAGAGGGGAGGGAGGAGTGGAGACAGGCATAGGCCCTCCCAGAACACACCCCAGTGACACACCTCTTCCCACCAGGCCCCATCTCTGAGCACGTGAGTTGTTGTGGGGCCACTTTAGACCTAAACTGTAACATTGCTCCCTGGCCCCCTGAAGGCTTATGTCCACTTCTTTATGCCAAATGCATTTAGTGCAGCTCTAAGAGTTGCCAGTGCCTTAACAGTTCCAGCACAGCTAAACGGTCCAAGTCTAAAGTCTCATCTGACTCAAGGCAAACTCTTAGCTGTGCGCCTGTGTGAAAGAAAAGAAAGAAAGAAAGCCAAGTAGTTCCAACATGCAAAGGTGTATGATAAGCATTCCCATTCTGAAAGGGAAGAGCAAACAGAAATCAGACCAAAGCAAGGCTACAACCCAGAAGGTCAGCTGTTAAACCCTGCAGCTCCGTCTCCTGCAGCTGGAAGGTGGTGGCAAGCTGCGAGCTCTAAGGGGTGTGGCGCCCCTGCCGGGATGACCCCGCTCTCCCTTGGGCTCGCTCTCAGCTCACTGTCTGTAGCTTTCCTCGGAGATGTCCACATTCACAGCGTCTCCAACTGCCTAGAGCCTCTCCAGACACTCTCCTACCACCTGGACAAGATGTCCAACATTTGCAACACAGAGGAGGAGAGGTCGACTTTGGCTCACAGCTTTTGGATGGTGCAGTTCACATTTGGTGGGCAGTGGCAGAGAACTGTTGTCAACTCATGCCAGCTCAGAAGCAGACAGAAAGGAAGGTACCAGGGACACAAATGCACCTTCTAGGTCACTTCCCCGGCGACCCACCTCCAAATAGGTGCCCCCCCCCAGTACAGCCAGCTATGAGCTCATCCAGGCCCCACCATCCGGTCACCTTTCAAACCCAGGAGACTTTGAGGGGGACAGTTTAGATTTAGGCCACAGCAGTATGGATTTGCCACACTTTATGCGTTTTTCATATGAACAGATTTTTGTTTTGTGTTTTTTTCTCTTCAAATGAAACTTCAGTCGACATTGCTGCACAAGCTTCTCTGTGCACATGGCTTATGACTTCTCTCTGCTACATATTCAGGAATGGAACTTCTGGCTCTTGCCTGAGTGCTATCGGTTTTACTATATGCTTTCAGAATGCCATCCCCAAAGGCTGTTTTTTGTTTTTTGGGTTTTTTTTTGTGGGACCGGGGCTCAAACTCACTACCTTGCCCTTGCCAGGCAGGCACTTGTGCCATGGACCTATCTCCCAAAGGCTGTTTTGAAGTGCCTGCCCAAGGGCTATGTGGGACACCTCCTGTTTGCCTCTAGCCTGCTTCCTTTGATGTTAGGCTATTTAACTTTCACTGATCTGATGGGCGTGTGTGAGCACCTGTTGTTCTTTTAATTTGTGTAGAATTACTATAGAATTGGTGAGTTTAAGTGTACTTTCATGTGCTTGTGGCTTATACACTCCTTTGGCTCCCGTAAATTACTTGCTCACATTCTTTGGCCAATTTTTTGGCTTATTTTTTTATTATTTATGTTTGAGACGGGTCTTTTCCCTGTAGTCCAGGCTGGGCTTGAACTCGTGCTAATCTTCCAGCCTCAGCTTCCTGAGCACTGGGGTTGCAGGCGTGCCCCACCACGCCTGTGTCCATCATTTGCCCAGTTTTACCCTGCATTGCTTTTCTTACTGACTTGTAGAAGTCCCGTTGCAATGGCAAACAGAAATACCTAAAAAGTGACCCAGAATGTGGAGGCAGAGTTGTTTACATTGGCAAGTACTGACAAGGACCGACCACAACCACAAAGCCAGGCCTCTAAGGCCCGGAAGGGGAGGTTTTTGTGGAGCTAAAGCAGAAGTACAGAGGCAGAGTACTTGGCTGTTTTTAATTGGTGCTCTCAATATGCATTGCAGATTGTATAGTCCAGCCATTTCTAAACTACAGAAGTAACAAGAACTGTTACTTGGGCTGCTACAAAGTTAAGTATACTGGCTGGATGGTGGGTCGACAGCAATTCTTTGAATTTTACCTATATTATTATACTCTCCCAGTATTGTATGTTTTGGGCCCAGTATTGTGTTGATTGAGCCAGTCATGTTATCTTGAAAGTTAGCTATGCCGACATTATTTGTTGGAGAATCTGTCTTCTCCTGGTAGTGATACATAGCGACACCTTTACCATGATCAAGCTTGCTTGTGTGGATGAATTTGTTTCTGAGAGCTACATGCTTGCTCTTTTTTCCTGATACACTGAGGATTGGACTCTACCACTGAGCTATACTTCCAGTTTGAATTCTATTTCTGATCTCACTATTCTGCTTTATTTTGGGGTCATTGACATATTTTTAATTGCTATTTTATGTTAGTAATATGTTTGGTAGCAGGTACGGAAAGTTTTATTTTTCTTAGGATTTTGTTGGTGATTTCTGATCCTTTGCTCTTTCTTCAAATCAGACTGTAATTCCACAAAAGGTTTTTGGTGACTTTAGTTACAAAAAAGCACGGAGGCCAGGTGTGGTGGCGCACACCTGTAATCCCAGCACTTGGGAGGCTGAGGCAGGAGGATTGGTGCGAGTTCGAGACCAGCCTGGGCTACAAAAGTGAGCTTAAGGCCAGCCTGGACTGCATAGCGAGACCCTGTCTCAAAAAGACAAAAAAAAAAAAAAGCACGGAGTCTGTGGGTCAACAGGAAATGTTTATCCCTGAACAACGAATGTGCCAGGCATGGTGGCGTATCTCTGTGCTTGCAGCATTTGGGAGGCTGGGGCCGGAGGGCTGCGTCAGTGCAAGGCCAGCCTGAGCTACAGATGGGAACTGTCTCAATAAACCAGTAACAACAACAAGCACAACAATAATAATAGCCTTTCTGGCCATTTCTTTACCGCCCTTGTTTTCAGGGGATTTGCAGAAATTAGTCTGGGGTTCCTCCACTTTCCCCCTGCTGACCCCATAGTAAGTAAAACTCTACTTACTATTCCTATGCATATGCTTCCAGTTAAAAATCATGCTGAGAATGTTTTATTTTTGTGTCCTAACACAGAACAAAGAGTTAAAAAATGTATTTCAAAGACATGAGATTTCTGATAAAACATTAAATTGTGAAATAAAAGTAAGGTTTAATAAAAGTTCATTTGAGGTTAGCATATTGTGTTACTGGGGACTGGACTCAGTAGCACCTATGTTAGACGCCAGAAGTTGCTTCTCTGTGCTTCTGAATGACTTAGTCCGCTCCGAGTTCGGCAGCTTGGCGGTTCCTGACACCAGTACATGAGAAGCGCAGCTCCCGGCTGCTCCCGCCTTCCCCTTACAGTTACTTCTAGTCATTTGGAGCCACAGACAGCAGCAGCCACATGCAGGAAGAGACGGTAAAAGGGAAGGCAGCGGAAGAGCACGACCTTGGCAGCTCTTCTCTGCTCCATACTTCTGTGGGGCATCCTGCACCCTTGAAGCACACTGATAGGCCACTGAGAGGACGCTTCTTTTCCATTCTGTGCCTTAAAGGATGGGCTGGGATAGACAATTCACAGTGGCTGTCTCATGGTGGTTTCAGTCTCTGAGCACAGATGGCCAGTTGGGGGGCAGGGCTGCCCTCTGCCCTGTCTGGGACAGTGCATGGCAGAGGCACTGTACTCAGGGCGGCTTGTTGGTCTTCTGGTCGCTCATGAGCTGTGCTGGCTCCTATTTGCCTCCATTGGCCAAGCATCAACCTGAATTGTGTGACAGGGATAAAATTAGCAGTGCCCGGCCCCCACGACTATTATGACAGACGGCTTAATGAGTGCTGCACCCTGAGACGTGCGCCTGATTCCCAGGAACTGTCCATCAATGATACTGTGATTAGCTGTTGTTGGTAACGCATGCTTTCCTGTGGAATGATAGAATATGTTTTTTTCTTTATAAGCTTTAGTTTCCAATGGCCTGGCAGCTCACATGCAAACAGTCATGTCAAACCAGCCAGATCCTAGTTTCCTCCACAGAGTAAGTAGCTGTTCCTGTTTCCAGGAGAGCAGAGCCTTCCAGGAAAAGAATACACTAGAGAGAAGGTCTCACCAGGAAGGGGAAGGATGTGAGACATTCCTAGTCCAAAGGCAAGTGAGAAGGAGAGAAAGAGAGTCACCCAGGCTGGCAGGCAACGATGTCCTTCAGGGCGATGGGGCAGGGCAGGCTGTAAGCCTCTGCAGCAGGTCTGCCTCCCTGTCCAGCAGGGTGCACAGCCTTGGTTAGTGCTTCCCACACCAATGGCTCTGTCTGAGATGAGCTCTTGATAGCCCGTGAGTAGTGTATGACACGTGGGGGATTCGGGAGCTTCCTGGTGAGGATGTGGAGTAGCTAAGGCCACATCTGGACCAAACAGGGAGCAGCTGCATAGAGACCCTGTCGGCCCGTGGCTCCTTTAAGGGCAGGAGAGGAGGAAGAGTTCGGGAGATGACCTGACTGACTGCGTGCTGGGAAACGTGGCCTTGGAGACAGGTAGCTCGGGGTACGGCCGCTGTGGCTGCTCCAGAGGTGATCTTTGTTCATTCTTTCCCTTTAAATCCAGCACCTGCTAACACTTGTCCTGAAGCAAGTACTGAGCCAGGATCCAAGGACGGACAACTTAAGGTTTAGTAAAATATAAAGGCAGCACTAATGTTTCTAGGTGCTCTTCTAGAACTACACAGAACAAAATTAGACATGGGGGAGAGGGCTGATCCTCACTCTCGGTGGGGGCATTGCCTTCGCAGTTACTGAGTGGGACAGGAGCAGGGAGAAGAAGCCCTGTTAGACCACAGCCAAAGGCTTAAAATAACAGGAGCCCTGGGGGCTGAGGACAGATGCGTTGAGCTGGATTGAGGGGCCTGGGGAGAGTCCCTTATTGAATAAAAGCCCTACTACACATTAAAGAGAGGCCATCTTCTCCTTGGACTTTTGTCCGCTGAGCACAGCCATTGTATGTAGTTAGCTGGGTGAACAGAATTGAGGGGTACTATAGATGAAGCCGAGTGGATATGGAGAGGTTCTTGGTCGTACTGACCAGAGTGAGCTTGATGCTTTATTGCTATTGTTATATGTTGTTGCAGCGTTGGCTTTACTTCTTTAGTCCTTAATGTCATCATCTGTGAAATGGCAATAGCAGTAACTGCCTGTGAGGTTACTTGCAGAAGTAGGAATGACAGATACAGAATACTGGGAACATTGTAGGTACTTAGTAGATAGATGGTTGGCCTATTCTTGTCCTCTGGTTGGCTCCAATCAATCTTTCTATTTTCCTCCCTTTTCAATACTTGCCTCACTTTTCTCTCCTTGGTTTTATTTTTTTTAAAGAATTTTATTTATTTATTTATGTTTTCTTGTTTCAGAACTTTTGTTTGTTTATTTATTTTTATGGCCAGCTCAGCCCACCCCGAGGGCAGGGCTGGCACAGCATGTGGTACCGGGGATCGAACCGCGGTGCCTGAAGCCGCCCAAGCTTTCCTAAGCAGGTGCTACTGAGCCATCCTGCTGGGCTCCCTCCTTCTTGGTTTTAGATTACTTGGAAACATCATGAAATCTTGTGGACAAAGCTATATTTCAGTTTCAAGTGTAGTTATTTTTCTGTTCATTCCTCCAAACAGTTTATACTTGTCTTTGCTCTGCAGTTAGGTGATATTTTTTGTGAAAATGTTGCATAGTATTTATTGTGATTTATTTTTAACAAGTAAAGATGGAATAATGCTTGCATTAAAGGGCATCAGAGATATACTGTGAGATAGAGTGTGTCTGAAGAATTCAACAGGATGAAATGGGCTATTTTATGTTTGAGATGGTTTATTTTAATGAATTCTCAGTGAAAAGGAAATGAAATTCATTAGGAAGTTATTTTCACTAGTTGCAGTGCTCAGTTCATCTCCTTTATTTTATACAACACTTTCAAAAGATCCTCTGAGCTAGATATTGTTATTGTTGTTCTCTTACAGGAGGAAACTGGGTACATCAACTAGGAATTAGATTTGGTTGGTTACGACTGAGGTGGTAGTGCTTTAAGCAGGACAGAAGCTTGTGTGTCTCTTACGTAGATGGCGCTGAGAGCTCGAGAGTCCCGGTTTAGAACAAGGCTTCACAGTCACTGAGGTTTAGGCTCATCCTTTGTGCCTACGTGCCATGGCTTCACCTGCAAAGTCGGGTTATATGTTAGTTGGCTTTCTGTCACTGTTGATAAGACACCTAAGCAAGTCAGTGTAAATGAGGAAAGCTTGATTTTGGCTTACGGTTTTTTTTTTTTTTTTTTTTTTTTTTTTTTTTTTTTTTTTTTTTTTTTTTTTTTTTTTTTTTTTTTTTTTTTTTCTTGTTTCAGAACTTTTGTTTGTTTGTGTATTTATTTATTTATTTTTATGGCCAGCTCAGCCTGCCCTGAGGGCAGGGCTGGCCCAGCATGTGGTGCCGGGAATCTAACCACGATCCCTGCAGCCGCCCAAGCTTTCCTAAGCAGGGGCTTTAGACTACTGAGCCATCCTACTGGGCCCCCTGGCTTACGGTTTTAAAGATTCCAGTCCATGGCTGGCTGGCTCCAGGAAGGAGCACCATGGTGGAGGGGCCTGCAAGGACAGTTGCTCACCTCATGGCATCTAGAATGAGGTGAGGGCTAAAGACAAGAAAAGTTGTACCCCTCAGAGTCCCTCCCTAGAGAACCGAGTTCTCCATTGGGGCCCTGCATCCAAACAGCTCATTCAGTTATGAACTCATTAACATATTAAGCCACAATCCAATGAACTATCCAGGCATCTCAGCCTCATCCTGTTGACATCAAAATAAATTATGACTATCTAAGGTAATAGCTGCATGCAGGAATAAATCCCCAGATTGTAGTTTGTACATGTTAAAAAATCTTCACCAGATAACTGCAAGTTGTTTCCAGAAATACATGGTCTTTTCAAATATAGACAAAACTCTTAAAAATATTAAACATGTACTAGGTCATGAGGTGAATCTCAAAGAACAGTCATCCTGCATACTTCTTTTTCTGATTAAGTGTGTTAAAAGTCAAGGCGACAAAAACAATTTCATACATATTACAGCAGAGCTTTTAAAATTACTGGTAGATTCATTTAAAATGAAGTAATGATGACAATTTGTGCTAATATTTGAAGTAAGCAGCTAAAATTGTACTTAATGGGGAAGTCATAGCCGTAAAAGTTACAGCTGCAAAGGAGTCACATGGTAGCACATTTGCCTCAAGATTATAGAACAACTGAAAGAAAAATTAAAAAAGAAACAATAAGCACACACAGAAATGGATGAACTAGAAAAGAAAGAGAAACAAGAACTAAGGGATTGGTCTGGAAAAGAATATAGCAACCATAGTTTTTTTTTTTTTTTTTAATAAAGTAGATGACCTTGGCCGAAATTACTCAAATACTGAGTGATGATACAAATCTATAATAAATCTAGAAAGGGGTTATAGTTATAAATTTATGAAAATTTAAAAAGCCATAGAAGAATATTACAAATAACATCTATGATATTGAATCTTTAAAAATGAGTTTTGCAATTTAGCTCATATATCTGCTCAGTGTGTCAAGCATAGCCCGACTTCTTAGCTGTACATTTATATGCAAAAATCCTCCGAAATATTCAAGTATACTATTTTTTTAAATTTGTTATTTTTAAAGCTTTAATCATAAAACAGCAAAAAACACTAGCTCCTGCTTCATATTTAAAAATGTGAATCTGATGTTACTTTAATTAAAGAAAATAGTCCTCCAGAAGTTCCCTGTTGATTTTTGCAGCATTGAGACAAAGCCACCTGACTCAATGAGCCAAAAATCTCAAGGTTTAGCTTATGACAATTTTCTCTTGGAAAGTTTTGGGAAGAATATAATCTTTTCCAAAACTTGACAGAATCCACCCCCAAATTCAATATTCATTACTATGCACAGGAACTTCTCCTCTCCTGATAATTCCATTTCTTTCCTGATGAATTCTTCGTCTTTACCTTCAATTTTCAAAGTCTACCTGCTCCTCAAAAAGAGCAAAATTCAACATGCTCAGATGAGAGATACTGTAGCTGACAGTAACCTGCAGTCATGTAAATATTGCTACTACATTTTTAAGTCAGCAGAATATCTGTGGAAATCTGCATTTTCATGCATTTAGTTCTATTTCTAGTCTACTGGTGCAGGACCCTTTATTATAACTCAAAGGAAAGGAATTATGATGTAACAAGTGAACATATTTATTATATGTTACCACGTCCACCTATCCACATCAGATAATTATGACAAAGAACTTCCAACCTTTCACAGTTGGGTATCTAAGTATAGCAAATCCATTATGAGCATGAATAAAAAGACTTCCTAGCCGGGCGTGGTGGCGCACGCCTGTAATCCCAGCACTCGGGAGGCTGAGGCAGGAGGATTGGTGCGAGTTCGAGACCAGCCTGGGCTACAGAAGTGAGCTCAAGGCCAGCCTGAGCTGCATAGGAGGATCAGTGTGAGTTCGAGACCAGCCTGGGCTACAAAAGTGAGCTCAAGGCCAGCCTGAACTGCATAACAAGACCCTGTCTCAAAAAGACAAAAAAAAAAAAAAGACTTTCTAAAGCACAATATATTGCCTTTCCCCCCTATTATTTGTGAAATTTTTCACATACACATGAAAAGTGAATTAGATTCTATAGGTAACATCTTATTATAATAATAAAATTATTTGAAATTATAATTTTGAGTACATTTGTACTCTGGGGATCAAAAGTAGCATTTCCTGCTCACATGTAGTAATGAAGGTCTGGTTCTATATTTAAACAAGGGAGGAATTTTTATTTATTTATTTATTTATTTATTTAACAAGGGAGGAATTTTTACCAAAAGGTTCACCACAAAATTCTTGTCAAATAAATCAGGTCTTTTCTAGACTCAAATAAAGAAATCTCATTAAAAAAGAAAACAAAATCTGGAAGTTAAAAAAACTGATTACGACAGAGGTCAGTTAAATACTATTAAAAAAAAGAAAGCATACAAAATAGCCTAGACACTGACAAAAACATTCCGATTAGGGAAAGGTATATGGACAGTGAAGAGTACTTTCCAGCTATAAAGGCTGTACAATGAGCACTGCTCAGCTGTACCAAGTAGGCCTCACAGTGCTTCGTAAATTCTAATCTGCTCCAGCTCTGACACAGCAGAGTCTGAAGAAAAAAAAACAGGGTCAATAAAACAATCCCTGTAATGCTGACCAGGGGCTCAGCCCAATTAAAACTAGAAGTATACATTTAACTTTTTATTCTGTTTTTGTTTAAGGTCAAAAGTCAAATAAAAGCCGGGCGTGGTGGCTCACGCCTGTAATCCCAGCACTTGGGAGGCTGAGGCAGGAGGATCATTGTGAGTTCGAGACCAGCCTGGGCTACAAAAGTGAGCTCAAAGCCAGTCTGAACTGCACAGTGAGACCCTGTCTCAAAAAAAAAAAAAAAAAAAGCCAATTAAATAATTACATGTGACAAACTTGATGGCTTTAATAGCTTGTTGTTTATAATGCTCTCTTCCAGTAAGGAGAAGCAATTTAGAAACATTTTACCTGTCTTCATATTTCTTAGAAGCCATGAAGCATTGTTGCCTCTTAGCAGACAAGAACTGAGGCACAAAGCAAGTCTGTGGCTTATCGGCAGTCCTAACGTGAATCAGACCTGTAGCACAGAATTAATACCCTGCCTTATTATTATCATAAAGACAGTAATCATGCTCTCAAGCAGCACTAAATACAAGAACAATGTTTCTTTGAAAATTATGATACAAAAAAAAAAAAAAAAAAAGAATGCCGGGTGTGGTGGCTCACACCTGTAATCCCAGCACTCGGGAGGCTGAGGCAGGAGGATTGGTACAAGTTCGAGACCAGCCTGAGCTACAAAAGTGAGCTCAAGGCCAGCCTCAACTGCATAGTGAGACCCTGTCTCAAAAAGACAAAAAATAAAATAAAATAAAAATTATGATACATTGGCTAAAGCTTGAAGTTTTGCTAGAGATATGTCCCAAAGTAGGAACAGAACTGCTTGGGGTCTGTGAGTCTGGTGCCCTCGGCAGCTGTAGGCCATACTAACGATCACACATCCCATTTCTCACCTGACAGGCTTCCAGCAGCAAGGCTGGAGGGACAACTAGGAATGAGACAGAACGGGCCTTTGCTGGAGCCTTCCTGCTGCGCCAGTCACTCTAATAGGCTCAGTTTCCACTGGGTTCTTTTGTCTATCTTTGGTGGTATGAAAAGCTCAGCAACAAGAACAGAAACTGAAGTCTTCTGCTTTTGATAAGGTTCCATTAAACTATTTGCAATAGAATTGGGACATAAGCATGTATGGGTGAATTTTGTGGGTAGGTGAAAGTCTGTCTTAGTTACTCTTTGCTTGTTGCTGGCACAAAATACCTGATTCCCAAAATTAAGGAAGGAAGGGTTTATTCAGCTCACAGTTAGTAGAACTTCCAGTCCATACTCAACTGGCTCCAAGGCAGAGTGAGGCATGACACAGAGCAGTCATTCATGGTGGTGGCAAGAAGCAGAGAGCAAAGGAGGGCAGCAGCTCAGGCGACTAGCAAGCCTCTCTCCCCTTCTTATGTTGTAATGCAGACTACTTGCTCCAGAGCCAGTGCAGCAACCACACCTACAATAATCACAAACTCCAGAAGCCACCCCATGACTGCACGAGGTTTTTGAGGCACAAACCATGACATTCCATCCTTGGACCCCCAAAGACACATGCACATCATCTTATGCAAAAGACATTATAGTCCATTTCTAAAAGTTGTCCAAGTCCTAACAGTTTCAGCATTGCTGAAAAGTCCAAGCCCCAAACCTCCTCCAGGATCTATCGCAAACTCTTAGTTGTGAGCCCCTGCACAAATGAAAAGTTAAACACTTCCAATATTCAGTAACACAAGAAAACCATTAATATTCCAAAAGGTACAAAGCATTGAGACCAAAACAAGTCCAAAGTCCAGAAGAACAAACATTAAATCCTCTAGTTCCATGTGGAACATCTGAAGCACTCTGTGGCAAATTGTGAGTTCCATGTAGCTCCACTTCTGTGGCACTTCTGCTGGTTGTGGCTCCCACGGTTCTAGCTTCTCTTTTAGGCTGGCTTTGCTTTCTCCTTGCAGCTATTCTCAGATGATGCATGTTTCTGTCTTCCAAACTTCTCAGAACTCCACTGCACTGTGTATTTCTCACTCACAGCTTTACACACTGCCCTCCCAGGGGCTCACAGCCTTGCTCTCCCAGGCCTTCTGAAATCCAGGTGGATGCCTTCTTGACCTCAGAACTCTTGAATTCTGCAAGTGCCTAAAACCAATGTCAGGTAGATGATTAATGGCTGCTGCCAGCTGAAACAGTAGCCAGGCTTTCTTCTCTCTTGGCTGTAGGGGTCAAGTGCCTGGGTTGCTGAGCACTCTGGCCCTGATTCTAAGGAACAAATTCTCTATGCTGGTGCCATTCTGTAATCTGGTGTGGCCAGATTCTGGAACATGGGGCTCTGCAGTTTTCCTCTCAAGGCAAAGAGCCTTGCCCTTGAAATTCTGAGGCTGCAAAGGGTGGAAGTCTGCCACTTCCTGTGATGCCCTCAGACCATGTTTCCCATTCTCTTGCTTCTTCTCAAAATGGAGATCCTCTTAGCTCTGTCTTTGCATTCCACATCTTTATTGGAGTTTTTTTTTTTTTTTTTTCTGGCCAAACTCACATTTTTAAATCATCCTTCTGGGCTCTTTGCTCTTATTTCTCAACATAAATCTCAACATGAAAGCCGCCAACAATAGCCATGACACTGCCTCAACATTTGACTGCTCTGAAATTTCTTTTGTAGGATTAGATAGTCTACTGTGCTTAATCTCAGTCTCAGGCAAAGTCTTTGGACAGGAACAAAACGCAGACAACCTTTCTGCCAAATCATAATACATGATGCCCAGAAAGCAACGACCAATGTAGTCCATCTTCCCAGTAGAAACATCTGCAGCTTGGTCTTTATAGGCAGGATTTCTATCAGCCTTCTAGTCTTCTGAGCTCTGACCAGAATCTCTCGTGCTGAAGAGCAGAAGGCTTTCCAGGGCTTCTCAGTCAAGCAACATGTCTGAACTTTTCCCATAAGCCATTTCCAAAAGCTTGTAATCCACATGGTCAGGTAGTCATAGCAACAACCCTACTCCTTTAGCACCAGCTTCTGTCTCAGTTACTCTTTTCTCATTGCTGGGACAAATACCCAAAGCTCAAAATTAAGAATGGAAAGTTTACCTCACAATTAGTGGAAGTTTCAGTCCCTACTCAGCTGGCTTGAAGACAGAGTGGCACATGACACAGAGCAGCCTTTCATGATGGTGGCAAAGAGCAAAGGCAGGGGCAGCAGTCCAGGCACCTAGCAAGCCTTTCTCCCCTTCTCACATTGTAATGCAGATTATCTGCTTCAGGGTTGTTGGCAGCAGCCACACCCACAGTAATCAATCACTAACTCCAAAAGGTACCCTATGACTGTGTGAGGCTTTGGAGGGACGCCTGGACGTAAACCATAACAGAGCCCGAATTTCTGGAAGTGACCTTTCCATTACGCTCCAAGGCCTCCTGTGATTCCCTCCCTTGTCCACCAAAGTCAGAGAGAAGGCGAACCTTCCCAATGTGGTGCATTTCATCTTTCAACTTTTCAGTGCGCGGTGCGATTTCATTTAATGTTTCCAAAAGGGCCAGTCTGCCTGCCGGCTCTCGTCTTCAAGGCTGTGCTTCTTCAGCTGTGCTTTGCAGCAATTCTCAGAAGCTCTTGCTGATATGCTGGAGCCGCTGTGGGGGCATTTTCCGCTCACCTCACCGTCTCTCACAACGCTGCTGTTTCTGAGGAGGGGTCCGGCTCCTGAGGAGAGGACAGTTCATCTTCGGGACTAGCCAGCTGTGCTCACTCCTCAAGCTCTCCCACCATCAGCACGCTTTGTTTTTTTAAGGCAACTGAATGTGGTAGTTTGAGAATCCTAAAATGCCATGCAATTTTTCTGAGCTTCTAAAGTGAAAGGCTGTATGTTGCTTTCTATAATATCCAATCTGTTCTATTTGTACACTGGTCTCAGAACTTCTTCCAGGCAGCTCTTCTAGCAGCAAGAGAACAGCTTCTTCATCATGCTGGGCATACTGTTCCATAACCACGTCTGCCTCACTGTACTTTCTCTGTCCAACTGGCTTTCTGCCAGGGTCCTCGTTAGGTTGCTCAGCCAGCTCTTGGGCAAGTGAAGCTGGGTTGCCATACAGAGGGCTTGCTGCCAGCTGCCACAGCCAGAAAGGCTGAGAAAGCTTATTTGTAGGCAGCACAGCAGGGAAACGCAGACCCCAGTCTCATGTTGGTGCTTTTGTGTCAGGTACTCCCCAAACACAGGGCAGACAGCCCTGCACAGCTTGCGTTTAGTGGGTATAACTTCAGGGCTTCCTTATACAAACTTCTATCCTTTATTAACTTTGAGGGTTCTGGGAAGTATTGAGGTCCACACTTGCTGAGGTAACCAATGACTTTTTCGCATCATTTCAAGTGTTTGTCTATCATGAGCTCCTGGTAATTAGTCTCCATTTTCTTAAACATATTCAGAAATGGAAGATATTCTTTGGGATCTTTCCGTGACTCTTCAGCTACCGTGATGACCATACCAAAGTGATAGGCCCTAAGAGAATGACTGTGCAATTCATTAACATCCACCAGAAGGGGCCCACACTTCAAGGTCTATACTGAACACTGGGAACAGACGGACTGTTCTCTTGAAGTGTGTGTACCTTCTGTGCATAAGTTCCAGTTCTGGCATAGTTTTCTTCATGTGAGGTGTGAGTATTGCCAGGCAGGGCTTATCAGGGTTGGTGCCCTCCAAGCTGTTCTCACTGCACCACAGATAAGGTCAAGGTTTTTCCATGGCAGCATCCACGGGCAGCTGGGCACTGCTGGTAACTAGTGCACGGTCTTTGTGACACCTTCTTCCTTTGACTCCTGTTGAATTTGATACCCTAGTTTGCTTTGGAACACCAAGCCGTGGTAATTAGTGGTAGTGGGTAAGGGACCAAATGATTGTTTAAAAGTAGAGCTCTGACCACACTCTTCCACTGAGCTCAGTTTGCAGCATTTTAGGGCTTCTCTAATTGATATCTTCAAATTTTGTGAAACTCCTCCCACAAGCCGGTTCCACAGGCTCTGAAACACATGGTCAGGGAACATTAGAGCAACAACTCGCTTCTGTTACCAAAATCTGTCTTACTCATTTTCTTAGTTGCTGAGACCCTACTTGACACCCACAGTTTAAAGGAGGAGAGATTTGCTTTCACTGGTATGTAGAAGTTTCAGTCCACAGTCTGCGGGGCTCTCAGGCAGGGCAACATGGCAGAGGGACACGGCAGAGAATAAGTTGCCGGCATCAGGAGGCTAAAGTTAAGGGAGGAGCCGGGAAGGGAGTTAAACCCTCTCAGGCCATGCTCCCAGTAATCTGCTGCTTCCTGCCAGGCCTCGCATGGTAAAATAGCAAATCAGCTACACCACTTCATAATTTATTGCCTTCCAAAAGCCCCACCTACAAGCACATGAAGCTTTGGGAACCACTTTAGTCCAAACTATGACACGTGGTTTCATTGCTTTTAATGTATTCATTCTTAAAGATCCAAAACATACATTTTGTTGTCACCCTTCTCTGTCCCCTCCTGGAACTCTGCACAGACTTCTATTGGTCAGCACAACAGCGCACACCTATGTTGCCAACAGGGCCTGAGAATTTGGCAGCAGGGACATTCTCAGTGTCCAGCTAAGCTCACTGCCCAAGTTATCCCGCTCTTGTTGATTAATAGTCATTCAGTTTCTTCTGTGTTTCAGTGTTTTGGAAGGCCAAGAACATTCTGCAAGTGTCACGTTCCTAGCAGACTATTTTCAACCCCCAGAGGCTGTCTGGATTAGCTGTGCAGATCGGAACATGACTGCTCTGATTGCTAGCGCCACCACTTTTTTTTGGCCTCTTTTGAGCTCCATGTAAAAGTCAGCCATACAGCTTGCATCCCTTTGCACCTGACTTCTTTTGTTCATGTTGATGTATGTAGCTGTAGTTTGTTTCTTCTAGTGTTGTGTAGAATATTTTTGCATCAATAACGATTATATTTTTTCTCCCTAGTACTGGCAATTGAACCCAAGCCTTTAATACTGCCTTACTACCAAGCCATTTTCCCCTCCCTCCTCCCTCTTTCCTTCTTTTCCTTTTAAATCCTGAAACAGGGTGTTAGTAAGTTACTAACTTGCCCAGGCTGGGCTCAGGCTCGCGATGCCTCAGCTTTCCACAGCGCTGGGTGGCAGCAGCAGAATCGTGCCCAGCTTATAGTCTTAATAACAAGCCATCTTTTTGCGTTTGAGAGAAGAGGCTTTTCCTAAATCTAGAATGCGACTTAGCCCAAGATGCGTTGTTTTGTAGTCTGTCTCTTAAAACACGACTTTGAAAGACGCTCGTCGCAGTCTGCCCTCCCGCCTGACGCGGCCTTGTCGTCCCGGTTCCCGCAGGGAGATGAGCCAAAAGGGGGCCAAGGAGGGCCCGCGCCTGTCTAAGAACCAGCGGCTGTCGGAGCGCTTCACCATCCGCTGCTGCCCGCCCTTCACCTTCCTCAACTCCAAGCGCGAGCTGGTGGATCGCAGATACAGCCTGTGCCGCAGCGGCTGCTTCTACGAGCGCCAGGAGGAGGACTGGGTGTGCTGCGCCTGCCAGCGCACCAGGTGGGTGTCGCCTGCGGGCCGGGGTCGCGGGGACGTGGGGGGCAGGTCCTGGGGACGCGGGGACGCGGGGCGCGGGGCGCGGGGACGCGGGGACAGCTTCTCTCGGCCCCCACCAGCCGCCGCGCCAAGTCCCCTCCGAGGCCCAAGCCGCCGCCCGCCAAGCCGCGGTCCCCTCCGAGGTCCCCAGCGCCCGCCAAGCCGCGGCCCCCCGCGAGGTCCCCGCCGCCCGCCAAGCCCAGGCCCCCCGTGAGGTCGCCGCGTCCCCGCGCAGAGCTCCGCCCGCCGCCCGCCAAGCCGCGGCCCGCCAAGGCCAAGGCGCCGCCCCCCGGGCTCGCGCGGTTCTGGTGACCGCGCTCCCGCGCCCAGGTCAGTAGTGTGGGCGGGAGCGGCCGCTGAGGCCAGCTCGGCGGGGGTCGGGGTCCTTGGGGCGCAGCCACGAGCGCGGGGCAGCTGCGGGCGAGCCGGGCGGCCGAGGCACCCCTTCCGTGGGAGAGGGAGGGAGTTTCCGTCCTAGGCGGCTCCTAAAACCCGCGGCTGGAGGGTCAGACCCACCGTGTTCAGGGGACAGAACTGATTCCCGCGAAGCCGCGTCGCTTCAGGCTTTCCAGATGCGCCCATGGCGCACATTACAGGCATGGCTTAGCTGGTAGAGGGGGTGTGTCCTGAGCCCCAGAAGTCCACTGTACTTGTGCCCCTTGACGGTCCCAGCACTGGCCCACCTGTCAGGACAGGACGCTGGTGCTTGGCCATAGCTGGCCTCCTCTTCTCTCTGCCCTTCGGACCTCCTCCTTCCGGGAATTTCTCACCCTGCCTCAACTACCTTCTGAGGCATGTTTCCCACAATTCCTTATGGGCTGCAGAAGGCAGAAGATACGGATTCTTTTCCAAGGGCTTCCTCTCGAGGATGGAATAGCCCCAAACCCGTAACTCTCATCTGAACGGACCTAAGAGCCTTCGGAGGCCTTGGGCTCTTGGAGCAGGGTTCTGGAGGAATGGGCTGGGTCCTTGGATGGTCATCAGCCTGACAAATAGCTGGTGAATCTTGGAAGACCGTGAGAAGACCGTGAGAGAAGTTTTGACAATAAGCAAAACATGAGCCCAAAACCAACATGCACACTATAGCAGTCGGGGACCCCCTGCAGGGTGCGAGCCAGAGAACAGCACAGACATCCATTTTCCAATAGGATCAATCTAGTGATCATTGTTATCAACTGAATGTTGGTAGTTAGACAGTTTTCTCCGGCCTTCCAAATTATGGAATTCAGGCTACTAAGACTACTCCAGTTTTATTTACTGAAAACACCTAAACAGAAAAAAGAAAGATCCAGGGATCTCTAAGCATCAGGTAGGTCCCCCCAGCTAAGCAGTGAGGAGGTCTAGAACCTGGAGGTTCTACTAAGGGGAACTCTAGTCAAGGAATTAATTTTTCACTGGATCTGGCTGGCGCAAAGAGGGAAAGTTCTGTTGTCTGGTGTCATATGACAGTCTGGTGACATTCCAACCAATTCCAGTCAAGATGCTTGAAACGACTAGGACAGACAAGCTCAGCTGTGGACTCTAGGGCAGTGGGAAGGCTGACAGTACCACTTTTGTGGTGATGCAATGGGAGTACCTGGCTTGAAAAATCAGAGCACTTTGAGTGTGTTATTCAATACGTTAGGATGAGCTTTCCCGCTCAGTGCATGGAAGGCAAAGGCGTGCCTGGGTCCCACAGAGAAAGCATGCTTGAAAGTGACTCAGACAGGAGGAACGCCAGAGCTTTCCAGTGACAGAGTGCTGACAGCTTCTGCGTATCTGGGAGGTGGGGAGTGGGGGGGGTTGCTACCTGCCTGCGCTATAGCCAGAGGGTGACGTGTTCTGGCTTGTGTCTCACCGGGTCCATGAATCCTCCTGAAAAACAGCATCTGCCTTTAAACATTTTGCAGTTCTGGTTGGCTTTTGACTAAAAAGAAATTAGAAAATTGATGTATACAACCTTGTGCCTTAGTAATTAGACGAGAGTCAGTTTTCCTCTGGGGGTATAACAGATGGGGCCTCCATTTCTGAGACTTGAAGACAGTTGTGTGTTGGCTTTCGTGCACGTAGAAGTTGGTTCCCTTCATATCATCAGAGGTCTGGGAACTTTTCCCCTTTTCCTGAGGGGACCAGCAAAACAGCAAAGGAGCAATTAAAAGCAATTAAGATTCAGAGGAATCAAAGCAGGTAATGTTGGTGCAGACTTGGCCCAGCTGGTCACGGCATACACTGGAGAGGAGAGGAACAGCCCAGACAGTACCATAGGCTTGTAAAACTAGTGGGTATCTAGATCTAAATGTTAAATTTTGTCTTAGTGTCTTTAGCTGCTTATCTGCACATGAAAGTGGTGCTGACCACTGCCCTTCCCCAAGATTTTCAGGTATTGCTGCGAGCCTTCTGTCTGTCTGGGCAGGGATGCTGAGACCTAAGGAGCTGGCATTTAGTCTCTTGAGTGGAAGTACAAAAATAAGAACATTAAAAGTGCCCCCATCTTAATTTAAAAATGGCATTAAAGGGTAAGTCGAAGTAGACAAGACAGTAGAAAGTTAGACCAAGTAAGTACGCAAAGTACACATTCCAAGGCCAAGGCTGGTGTGGACTTGTTCCAGGGCAACTGGTCAGTCATATTTTAAGAAAGATCCTTATCTCTCCCCAGGTGTAGTTTACTAGATCTTCCTGCAGTGCAAATCTAAAACAAGTAGGTGGAGACCTGAACTACAGCCAGCTAAGGCAGTGAGGACTATGGGATGTAAAGACGCAATCTTTACGTGGAGGGTGCTCACCAGGAGGTAACTTACTCGCCGTTGGAGCTTTCTGTTTCTTCTCTGAGGCACGTGAGGCCCTTGACAGGCTCACAGAGAGGTCTTTTTTGTCTGGTGATTTGTCACCTCAGGCATGTCAGGTCAAGCAGACTTGATCCAAGAGAGGTAATCCTAGCTATCTTCACCTGCCACCTTTAATGTTGGCATGGCTAAAATACTGGAAAAGGGCCTACCAGCTTTGGTTTTAATTGGCCTACTGGGCTTCCTTCTGTCCAAGTCTTAAGAAGTACTTGGTCTCCAGAGCGCATACTAGATTCTGAGCAGACTTTGTTCCCATACAGTTATATATCTTGTGCTTGGACTTTGTTCCCATGTAACTGGATATATTGTTATGTTTGGCAGAGATTAATAAGAAGCTATGATAGCCTTGTGGTCTGAACTGCTATCATATCAGAAGATAGAAAAGACCTTCCATATAGCATTTTGAATGGACCTGTATTTTGCCTAGTTTTAAGGTATTTCAAATTCATGAGGGTTCTTGACAATGATCAGAGCCAGGACTCAGAAGTCTTTTGGCAAAGTTTTGCCAGTGTCAGTTTTATTTTATTTTATTTTTTTTTTTGTGGGACCAGGGTTCGAACTCACGACCTTGCACTTGCCCAGCAGGCACTTGTGCCTCGGAGCTATCTCCCCAGCCCCACCAGTGTCAGTTTTAGGGTCTGGCTGGCCCTTTGGATCTTTGCAGAAGATTGAAGTCTCCACATAGGACAGAAGTGGTACTTCATTTCTAAAGCCTTTGCCACACCCTGAGTTATTTGAGAGATTAAAAACAGGGCCCACTTTCCGGCGGTGATGACCTCCCCACGAGATTATGCCTCTCGCAAAAGATCTCCTTCATCCCTCTCCGGAGGAGGAGAAGAGGAAGCACAAGAAGAAGCAAGCGCCTGGTGCAGAGCCCCAGTTCCTACTTCATGGACGTGAAGTGTCCAGGATGCTATAAAATCACCACG
>PVJA010009605.1:45345-60245 GCA_004027025.1 Myocastor coypus
AAAAAAAAAAAAAAAAAAAAAAGAGAGAGAGAGAGAACCTGGGTTTGAAATGCTAAAAACAGGGCCTATTGTCAAGCCGAAAGGACTAGGTTAGTCCAGAGCAAGGGGTGATTTCTTTGAGGAGCACCTTGACTATCTCTGTAGCCTTTTCTGAACAAGTAGGGAATGTCTCAATCCAATTTGTAACAGTGTCAGTCAGGACCAGTGTTTATTTAAATCCCCCTCGTGATGGCATGAGCTAAAGCCAAACTGCCAGTCTACTCCAATGTATATTTCTCTCCTCTGTACAGGTTCTAACAAAGGAGGTAGCCTGGGCTTGGCAGGGTTGTTGTAGAGAAGAAATGGGTGAGCTTTACAGACCTGGTAGGTGGCTGTTGCTAGTCCTGGTCCTGCGAAAATTTGAGTGACTATTTCACATGCAACATCTCTTTCCCTGTGGAACAGTCATGAAGGGTTCATAGTTACACTCTGTCCTTTGAGGAAGAACTAATTTATTTTCCAGACCCCACCATGGTTCACACTTAAGTCCTTACGCTTCCCTATGTCCTTTTCCAGTGCCCAAGCAAAACATTAGAGATTCTTTCTAAGATTTGTGGAAGAAGTATCTAAATAGGCTGTGTTTCTCTCAAGATGAGGTTTCCTCATTCAAAGGAGTACCGGAATCGGAAGTCTAGATGGGGAAAAACAAGAAAAGAATCATCACTGGGATCCAGGATGGAGAACCAGCATGTCTCTCTGCACACCGGGAGGGGACAGTAGAAGGGTGTGCACCAGCGAGTGGGTTGGGATGACAGCCTCACTAAAACGCAGATGTCTCATACCGCCTGGTGGCCTTCTGAAGGCTCTGTGATGGGGAGAGCAGGGGTGTGATCCTGAAGGCCTGTGTATGCAAGGCTTTGATCGGCTGTTGTGTTCAGCTGGGCAATCGTCCGAGGCCGTGAGTTCTAAGCCACCAGCACTGCTGAATTTACCTCTCAAGTACTGCATCACACTACAGGGAGGACTAAGGAAGTCTCAAAAGGTAAAATCCACTTCAGCCTTTGCCAGAATCAAGCAGCTCCCATTGTAATGGGACCTTTCTTCCTAATAAAGGACTAGGACACCATGTGACCATTAAAGCCTCATGGTTGAGCATTTGATTTTCAAATTGAACAGTCGACGAGGACTCCTTTTAACCCCAATTATGGCTGTAAATTTAGACATGGGAAGACCAGAGAAGGAAGTTAAAACTGAGTAAATTGCCTTTGTTTATAAAAGCAACTGAAGTTGCTTACTCATGATGCCCAGGGCCATCCTAAACTCTGAAGGAGACAGAGATGTCCGTGGACAGCGGCTTTGTAGATTTCCTGGGACCCCTTTGTCCTCCTCATCAGAGTAGAAAGTGAGGGCTTTGGCTGGACTCACCACTCCCTGGGGTTGGGGACAGCCTCATCTTCCACGAGAGCCATCAGTGAAGCACACTGGCTGCCTTGCAACTGCAAGCAGAAACACTGAAATGACAGCCAGAACTTGGAGGCTGGCTTATTTGTGTCACTGGGTATTGACTGAGATCACTCCTAGAGTATCAGGCTCTATGGTCTAGGTCTTATGTTGCATAAACAAGCAGGAAGCACAGAGGCAGTGTGGCTTGTCAACTGGGGACTGGTTTATACAGTGTGCATCACAGTGACTGGCCATTTCTAAGACACAGAAGCAACTGCAACTAGAATGGCAGCTACCTGTCACCTAGGCAACTATGAAACAAAAGCAGCTGGCTGTGTCTGCGTGTGTAACTTTGTGTTACAATCTGACACATGGAGCAGGGCCTAAGGAGTGGCCGAGTGTACTCCTGAACTCAGGGTCCAGCTTCCTTGCATTTAAAATGAGGCCCTTTCCTTGGTTGGCCGTGGGTGTTCTCTTGGCCAGTTTTGCTGCGCTTAAAGCACTGCCATTTGAAAAGGGCATAACTTTGGTCTGCCTTTATCCTCAGCTATTCTCTTTTTCACCCTCTTCCAGGTCATGAGCACCGCTGTGTGTAACAATCGGGTCAGGCAGGTCTAGAGACCCTGCTGAGGGTTTTGTGATTTATGGCAAATATCTGGGGCTGGTTGACTAAGAGAAGTTACATTAGTATCTATTCCTCCTTGGAAGACAGACCTAAGTTTGCATACTTCTGGGAACCATTATCTAACTGGCTATAAAGGGAGGTGTACTTCCCTCTTTTCCTGTACAACCTCTCTCATCTTTTCCTAATTAACAATTTTCCTAATACATCTTTTTATTCCCATGATAACAGTAGTCATTATTTTGGACCCAGTGTATAACCTGCCTGCAGTATTAGACGCCCAGCTTGGTTCTGTCAGAAGAACGTTAGGCCTCTGTGGGGTAATTTCTTTCCCCGTTTTTATGCCCTCTTCTCAAAGCCTCAGGGGCCATCCTGAGGCCCACAGGCTCTACACAAGTGGAGACTACAGCTCCTCTCTGTAATGGTGAACTTTTCAGGGAACCTAGAAGAAAGGTGATTTGGGATGGCCCCTGGGGTTTTGAGAAGAGGGCTGCAAAGCAAGTACCTTATTAGAGCAGTGGAGATAAAGGCCACCTAGGGTAAGACCCACACGAGGCTTTGGTTACAGTAAGTAGCAAGGGGGCAGGCTGGGGCAGGTGACTACTGAATCATGAGGCCAAGTCACAGAGCTGTTCCTAAAGGAGAGTGAAAAAAACAGAATGAAGCACTGGGGCAGAAAAGCAACAAATTAAATTTTAGGTCTTGCAAACATGAGACATAGATCTGCTCAGAGTGTGGAAGTCGTCTTGTGCCTGACGAAGCGTGCAACTTCCCATTCCATGACTTGGTTATCCTGTCACAGGAGTCAGAGGAGTGATGGATGCCCCAGTGGCTTTTAACTGTTTGAGCTGTGCTTGCAACAGGAGCTAAAGGCACAAAGGGGAAAAGGTAACATAAGAGGGAAGAGCAATAATTCCCTAAGGGGTTCTACCTCCTGGCGGCTCACCAGAAGTGTTCCTGGGGTTGTAACTTCATGAGGTTCTCTGTATCTTGAACAAAGAATTCAGCAGGACACAGAAGTAGAAGCGAGAGCACAGATTTGTTAGCAAGGATGTACCCCTCAGGGTGGGAATGGGCCCCAGAGAAGTCAGGTGTCAGGACCTCTGTGTAGTTCTACCAGGAGGGCGCAGCTATGGCAACACTCTAAGGGCTATTCACTCCTTGTGGGGGTAAGACCCCTCCTTTGTGTGGAAGAGGGAGTTCTTGTCCCTATATCGGTATCTGAGGGGCTGTGCTGGCACCTAATGCTCATGGGAGCGGAGGGTGTCCATGTGATAATACTGATTATTGTGGAGCTGGGTTGCTTCAGACATTCCGGGTTAGGAGCACACATGGCTTAGCCAGTAGAGGTGGTGCTCTGAGTGCGAGCACATTTTGGCCCCACCATACATGCGCCCCTTGTCTGGCCCAGCACTGGCCCGGCTGTTAAGACAGAGTTCTCTGGTGGCTTGGGGACAGCTGGCTTCCTGCTCTTCCCTCTGCCCTTCAGCCCCCTCCTTGCAGGACTCTCTCCCGTCTCCCTTGAGCCTCATCCTGGCTCACCCTCCCTCGATGATGGAGCCACCCTTTTATTAAGTCACATATTAGGGAACACCTGTGTAGCTTCTCAGCTCTCCTAGAGGCACTCAGTCCACACTTGGATGATTCTGGCCAGTTCTTCCTTTATCTGGTAGTTCAGTGGAGGTTACTGACCGCAGTAACATTGAGTAGGCCAGCACCCCCATTTCTGGGCCTCATGGAGGCAGAGCTAGCTCTGCTGGAAGGTCTGCGGTGTGTCCAAGGAAAAGCCCCATGCCCAACACGCTCCATCACGCATGCATCTCAGGGGCAGTTATCATTCCCTCACTCAGCCGTTCAACAAGCCTTGCTGCGAAGCTCTAAGGCTCTGCACACTGTGCTGGGGCAGGGGAAAGCGAGGCAGTGAGCAAGTCGTGTCACTTAGGCCTCAGCAGGAGCAGTAGGAGAGCACGAGGTGACAGAGTCAGCGGTGAGTGCGGGTGGCAGCGCGGGGAGCCCTGAGCGGGGAGCGACTTCCCAAGTGCTTCTGGCTCTTTGGGGTTCTCTTTCTTTAATCACGTTCACTGTCTCTCCATTAGAAGTTTCCTTCTGGCTCTTCCTGCCATTTATCTCCTTGCTCTGACAGGTTTTTATTATTTATTTATTTATATCTGTTTATTTATTTATTGAAGTTTTTATTTGAAAGAGAAGGGAAATGGACAATAAAAAACAGTGGCACAAAATTTCAAAACAAGATTGTAGGACAGTAGCAACATTCACTACATTGTCATTATGTTCAAAGCAGTTGCTCATAAGATGTAGGCATGAAAGAACAACCAAGCATCATAGGCATATACTTATTGTTTCAATGAGCCAATAGAAATAAGTAGCATTTCTATCTTAACTAACGTGTGTGTGTATCTGTTTATCTGTCTGTCTGTCTGTCTGTCTGTCTATCTATCTACCTCTCTTATCTTTTCCTCCTTATTTTTTAATTAGTTAATTTTAATAAGAAATATCAACATGATAGTTTGACAACACATCAGTAGCATATTTGCAACAACTGACACATTGCATGTCGTCCTCACAGTAGTAATACAGAGCTCAGGGTGTGGGCATGACACACCTTCCGGCTGATATTGGTAAGGAAAGAAAACAAGAGAGAGAGAGAAAAAAAATTCTTCTCTTTGAGCTAAGAGGAAACAGGTGCATACGCAGCGCAATGGTCCACAGTTGCAGTGGGCCACCGGTGAAACTGGTGACGTTGGAGGCTGTTGGTCCTGACAAGTTTTAAAATAACAGTATAACCCTGCCGTCCTGACTCCCCCAATTCTGCTTACTCACAGTTGTGCTCTGATTTCTTCCCTGACCTCCTCGCCCGCGCTTCCCCGTGCAGACCCCTCCAGAAGCGCAGCAGGGAGTCTGGGAGAGGAGGAGAACATGGGGTGGGGGGAGGCGGAGAGGGATGCAGCAGTGGAAACCACGTTACCTCCGTGGCTTCTCCGTGGCAGTGGAGCGTCTCTTACAGGGCCGTGTGTCATCCACCAAAGACACTCTTCTGAAAAAGTGTCTGACCAAATGTTTCACATCGGTTGGATCATTGTTTTCTAATTGTGACTGGGAAGTTTAAAATATCCTGGCTACAAATATTTTTGTTAAAGATGCAGAAACTCAAAGTATAAATATAGAGCAAGATATAAGATAGATGGTAGAAAACGGCGCGAGGTCTTCTGTAGCTGGGAAGTAGGAAAATGGAGAGGGGGGAGCAAAGGGCAGCGGCAAAGGCACACCACGCTGTGCCCGCCGAGGGCCAGCTCCCACGAGGCACGCCCTGCAGACGGGGTAATGAACAAAAGTTGGAAGAAATGCCCTCCATATGCTTTCCCCGAGTCTGTGACTTGCTTTTCTTTTTTTTCTTCTTGGATTGTTTGAATAGTGTTATGTGAAGAACCAAATGTTCAAGTTTGGCAAAATCAAACTTAACACATTTGTCTGTGGATCATTCTTTCTGTAAGAGATGTCTTCCTAATGCAGAGCCACAAAGACTTCATCTATATTTTCTTCTAAAAAGTGCAGTTTTAGGTTTTGCTTCCACTATTATCCATTTGAGTCTATTTTCGATGGAATAATTTGATGTACAGATTCTTGTTAATTTTTTTTTTTTTTTGTATGTTGGTCTAATCATTCCAGCATTATTTGTTAAAAAGATTTCTACTGAACTGCCTGGGCATTTTGTAAAAGAAGCCAGTTGGTCACAGACGTTGCTCACTTCTGTACTCTCCGTCCTGGTCTGCCGTCTTCCCTTTCCCCAGCACCCCTTTGTCGCTGCGGCTTGTCCCCTGCAGCTCACCATAGGTACTGAGATCAGCACAGAGTCTCCGCTGCTCTTCCTGCAGCCTGAAAATGTCTTGCTGTCCTTGCTTTTCCACACAGTCAAGTCCACCCTATAATATGCCCTGATCAGATCGTGAAGGGAGCACACTGAATTTATGGGTCGAATAGGAAACTGTAGCAACGCTGTGTCTTCTAACCCATGAGCTTGGCTTATCTCTCCAGTTATGTAGCTGGTTTTTATTAGAGCAACTTTGTGCACATCTTGTTTGTTTTATACTTACTTTATGCTTTGTGTCTACTTTATTAAAAGCAGCACCTCTTTAAATTTCACTTCTATTTGTTCATTTATTGTAACTTTTTTGTATTGGTCTTATCTGTGGTTTTTGCAAACTTATTAGCTTTTGGGGTTGAATCTATGGGGTTTTTTTTTACATTGGAAATCATATTGTCTTTGGATAGAATCAGTTTTATATTTTTCTTTTCAATCTACATGCCTGTGTTGTATTTGTATATACTGTGAACTGCTGTTTTGCTCAAAGCATCTATCTTTAGGCCCAGCCTGATAGCTCAGGAGACTAAAGCACCTGCTTAGGCAGAGCGCAGGGGTTGGAGTTTGATCTCCCACATGCTGTGCTGGTCCCACCCCTGAGGCATGCTGAGACTGGGTGTGGTGACGCACATCTGTAATCCCAGCACTTCAGGAGGCTGAAAACAAAAGGATCACTGAGTCCGATCTGTGTAGTGAGACCCTGTAGATCCTTTCCTAAATACAGAAAAAAAAGCATCTGTCTTTTAAATGATTGCTATTTTGTATTATTAAATCATCACCAAATTGGCTTTAATAATGAGGCTTATTAAAAGGGATTAGGCCTGCGCCTAGCCAGGTAAGGTGCTTGGGTTGGACTGTCAGTTCATTCTTGTGCTTCTTTCAAATCTTCATTCACAGTGTGAGTTGATTTCCTCATGGCGCACTGCTTAACCTACTCTATCCTCAAACCAGAGTAGCATGCTGGGGATTTAAATAACCATAAAGGATCTAGTTATTATTAGAGTTACACCAATTTCCCAAGATCCTCAGGTAAGGATGGTACTTGATGCTTATGAGATAACTCCTAAGGCTCTAGGGATGGAGTTACATGATAAATTCAGTTCCAATCCCCATCAAGCCAGTGTGGGAGCCTTGCTAGCTCATGGGGAGAGCTGATCCCTGAAAGAGCAGTGATGGTCTCCTATGCTTGGAGCAAATTCCTAGGACGCTTCACCCCCTAGCGTGGGCCTGAGCTATTCTTTTGATCTATTCTGTAGGTGGCAGGCTTTAACCTTTCACACTGTGTTACCTGATCAGGGCATGTTATGTGGACGTTGGTTGGTTGTAATAGTGATCCATTATTTTCCTATTTTGGGTTGGTAAAAGATGGGGCCACATATTTATAATGAATTCAGTGGGGGGTGTTCATTTGATGAGGAACACAGTCTGTTCCTCATCAAATTAGAAACATGTCAATATGGTCATAACCTTATAATGTCGGTCCGTGCGCTCTGTGTATATGTCTATATGTTTACTTCTTTGTGTGGAGGGGTAATAAAGCTTTCTAAGGTGGGCTGTGCTTCTATTTCCTTTGCCCTTTTCTGTGCTTCAAAATTCTCTGCACCGTAACCAGAAAAGTAGCAGTTACTATACACAGAGTCAGGAAACTTTCAAAGAATATCTTTCAGCCCAGGGGAAAAGTGTTATCTTCTTAATTTTGGTCTACTCATTTCTATTGGTGAATTGAAAGGAACAGTTAATGCCTAATTCTTTGATCAGTTTTGCATGCCTACGTCTGGTAACCTGAACAACCTTGAAGATAACAATATGCAATATAAAAATAATTAAAAAATATGCAATATAGCAACCACTGTGAATTTCCTATCATCTTGTTTGAAATTCTGTACCTTTTTTATTTTTTATTCCTTTTAATATAATAAAAAATAAAATATTTTAAAATTAGAAACAATGTGGCCAGAAGTTACCAGAATTGAGAAATTAAAGAGAGGAATTTCAAATCCGGCTTCCTATAAGAAAAAAAATCTCAAAAGTAGCCTACCCATTCAGAACTATATTAACTGACAACAGAAACTGAGAATGCGTCCCAGCTGTGAATTTTCCTTTTTCTCTCTGTAAACCAGGTTGAAAAGGAGGAGCAAGCCTGCCCCTAAAAAGAAGTGACAGAAGGGGACGGTCCTTCTGAGGATGGCCTCCGCCCCAGGGCTCGCCTCTTCTCTGCCCACCCGACCTTCTCTGGTGAATCAGCTGACGCCAAGTGTGATGCGGGGGCAGACGCCTGCTGGTGCCCGCGGTCTCAGTGGCCAGGGGGCCCCAGGGCTGTCTGACTGCAGGTGAGAAGGGTGTCCCTGCTCCGGCTGTGAGGCAGCAGCAACCCTTGACCTCCAGCACCAGGGCACAGCTCCCTCGTGTCACCTGTCCCGCTTTCCTCTCCAGGATGTGCGCAGACCACCAGGCTGGGCAGGGCAGGGCAGGGCAGTTCCAGTGCCAGCCTCCACAGTGCCTCCCGAGCCTCTTTGCCTCCGGTCCCTGGTGTCCGGTTGCTGAATGTGGCTTTTAATCCTGGCCATTTTCTACTTAGTTCCCTAGGGGTTCCTTTCTTCCTCAACACCATTTGCTTTCTGTTTGGCCTCCTTAATCAGCTCCCGGTGCCCAGCCATAGGCAGAGCCACAGTGGCTCTGGGCAAGCTCCGAGTTGTTATATGGGTAAGTGAGGCTGCTGTATAATCCGGAGGAGCAGAGAATAAGAGCTTCTGAATGTGCATGTCGCACACAGCCAGTGTGCTGCGTCAGAAGCTGAGAGACCCAACCTGTCCCGGGCCTCCTGCAGCCTCCGTGAATGTCTCTTGGACCAGGCTGGGTGGAGCTGAGCCACATGAGCCACGTGAGCGAGTCGTGGAGCCTTTGGCCCGGCCCAGCCCCCCGGGCAGCTGTTCTCTTGGAGCTGCCGCTTTCCAACTGTCTGACCTTAAGCAAGCTGACTGCTGGGGAGTGCCCTCCTGTGCTGCTCCTGTGCCCTCCCACCCTTGCCCCTGTGGGACACAGGTGCATGGTCCCGGCCCTTTGGTGAGACCAGAAAGAAAACATTACTGGGGAGACTGAAGCCTGGTGCCTGGTGCTCCCCCTGGCCATCCCTGCACATTTGTGTATCGTAGTGTGGTGGAACCAAGAATGGAGCACAAGAGCTTGGCCTTGGGGAGGAGGAGGGTCGAATAGCAAAGCTGGCAGCCTCAGGCCGCCCCCAGAGGAGGCCACCATGGATGAGGGCACTGGAGCTTGGCAACCGTGGGCAGGGCAGCAGGCTCCCCACCCGTCTCTGCGCTCCTCTTTGCTGTCCATCATCTTTATCCCGGAATCCAGGAGGGCTGGATCCTGAGCATGGTGAACTCTGATGGGGGCCGCAGGGACAGTGCCTCATTCCCTGCCACCGTCAAGTCACCTCTATGCGCAGAGGGCCCCTGTGGAGTCAGAGGAAGAGCCTCAGGTCCTCTAGCCTGGGAGAATTGCTTTGTGTGTGGTTGTGCACGCGTGTGCCTGTGTGTACATGCGCGTGCAGGGCGGGGTGTGTGTGTGTGTGTGTGTGTGTATGTGTGTGTGTGTGTGGTCAGCCTGGGAGAACAGCTTCGAGTTTCATTTCTGTGGCTGTCCTGATAATGGCAAACCGGTGCCTGTTCCGATGGTTTCCACCCTGAGGTCCTGGGCACTAAGCTCATCCCAGGTGGCCGTGCTAGCTCCTTGACAGCCCCGTTGGGTCCTTAGTGTTGGCCTTGGAGGAGCCTGTGTGGGCCACTTTCCCTCTTCAGCTCAGGGTGGCCTTGGAAGCTGGCTGGGGTGGGTCCACCTCTATCCCGGCTCCTTCTATGTCCATTCCACAGCCATTTCAGCTTGGTTTGGTCCAAACTTAGGTGATTTGTTAAGAGCTCTGAAAGTGTTCCCCAACACCCAGCCCCAGAGCTGTGCTCCCCAGAGGCTGTGGAGGGAGGGAGGCGCCGCTCAGCCTGCCTGGGGACAGGGCGCCTGGTTCCTCCGGGCCGGGTCTCTCGCCTTCCAGCTGCAGCTGGGCCGCGCCTCCCGCCTCTTTCTGTTCCCAGCTCTCATGTGAGCAGCGTGCGCTGTGCACCCAGGCGGGGCCCCGCTGTTGGCATTCCGTGAGTCCCTGGTGCAGTCTAGGGGCAGGTCTCAGCGTCCTGCCGCCATCAGAGTCCTGCCCGTGGAGGCTGAGTGCCGCCTCCTCAGCCACTCCACTCCACTTTGGTTTTCTTCACCCTTAGCGCTTACCATCCTCTGGGGTTTCCTTGCTCACTTGTTTCGTGTGTGCCTGTTCCCCTCATAGTGTACACCCCACTCCCAGCACCCACTGACCTCTCTATCCCCAGCTTCCGGGGGTGGAGGACTCAATAAATCCTTGTTGACTGAATGGATGTGCTTGTTGGTTTTTTGTGGGAATAATTTTTCAGAAGCAGAGTTGTCTTGAGAGGTCAAGGAGACTGTCGGTGGCCTGGGAGTGCTTTCTGTGTGGAGTAGAGGAGGTGAGGGATAGGCTCCCAGGGTGCAGATGAGGCTTCCTCAGCCTAGCTCAGCCGTAAAGAGCAGCACAGAGCCGGGCTTGCACTAACATGGCCTGGGGACTCCTCAGCAGGCTGGGGTGCTGCTGCTGGGAAGGCAGTAGAGTTGGGGTTGAGGGAGGCGGGGAGGGTAAGGACTTATGAGGCAGGAACAGGGAGGTGGGGACCCAGGTGACACAACAGGTGTGGGAGGAGGAGCGAGGGCTCTGGTGGTGTGCAGGACTCGAGGCAGTCCCTGCCTGGGGCCTTGGCTTGCTCTGTCACACGATGACATGGCTGGATCCCACAGTGGTACAGCGTGGGGGCCGGATGTGTGAGGGCAGAGGATGGGTTGTAAAGAGACCGTCCTGAGACCTCCAAGCATACTGCTTATGAATTTGTACATTCAACTTATTTATTGTCCCTATGTCCCCTTGCTTACAACTTGGTGGCTAGAGCATATTTAGATCTAACTCGTAGACCTAAACTAGAGATCAGACTGCTTCAGATTGAAGGTAAAAGAGCTGGAGCGAGACCAAGTCTAATCCTCCCAGCAAATACGCAAGAGGAAACTTGCTCTGTAGGTTTGCCTGTGGCACTTCCAGTCTCTCCGCTGGTGAGGAGGAGGGGGCTGCTAAGGGGACAGTGCCTGACCAAGTTTCTCCTAGACCGCTGCTGTCACAACAGAGGCCAGGAGGGTGCTGGGAAAGCTTCTTACCTGACCTGCAGCACTGATACCACGAACAGTACTTAGCACCTCTGCTTAGGGAACTGAAATGTCCTTAATGGACAGTGATGTAGTGTTGACTCATGGGCAGGACAGGGTGCATGGCTGCTACTGGGAGAAGCTTTGCACACTCTTCTCACAGCTGAACCCTTATAGAAACGATTGGTTAAGTACAATTATAGCAATAATTTATTTGATGTCAAATATGATGCACCCCACACCATGGGATACTTGGCAGTTCTGAATGGGAGCGGCCAGTCCCAACCCCCATGGCAGCTGAAGCGCTAGCCTTCTGCCCCTGACTTGCATTCTACCATGTGCAAACTCTAAGTCTAAACTTGGAATGCTTGGAGATGCCACCATACTAGAAGCGAAGAAGAAGGCACCAAGAGGAGGGCCGGCCATACCTGCATGCCCGCTGTAGCAGCTTTGGGCCTATGCTAACTTTTTTTTTTTTTTTTTAAGACAAGGTCTCACTGTGCAGTCCAGACTGGCCTAAAACTCATAGTGAACCTCTTGCCTCAGTCTCCCAAATGCTGGGATTACAGGCATGCACCACCACGCCAGGCCCAGAAAGCCAGTTCTGACAGAATCCTACCTTAGTGATTTTCTAAGTAAAATTGATGGGCATACTACTTGACATTACAGTATAGGCTTGGGTGTAGCCGCTGATGTTATGGTGACCGCCTGTTTTCCCCTATCCATCTGTCCTCAAATTGCTGTTTAATTTCTCATCAACTGACTAGCTTTACCCAAAGTACAGTACTACAAAAGGGGAGTGTAAATATTTCTGATTATTCCCATACCTTTTACTCTTATACAAATTTAAGTAAAAGTACTTAGCAAGGCACTAGAAATCCATCCCAGTTACACAAGCTATAAATGACATTATTTTATGGATTAATAATACATAAAATAGGATGGGTAGAAATGGATAAAAGGTGAGGTTGCAGTTTAGGTGGTGACTTTACTTCACAGTAAATCAGTATCTGTTGGATTTGAATCATTTGAATAAAAAATATTTCTGAAGCTAAACTTCTACTTAGCTCACGTGGAGTCTAATTTCCAAAGTGACCCTACTGGACTTCGAAGCAGAGCCCATTTCTAATCTGAGGCTCTCTGCCCAGGTCTCATGGTGTCTGGAGAGGATGATGGCCTCCTTTCTAGAACCCGAAAGCTGAGGATTTTGTAGAGGTGCAGGTAATTGTGTTAGGATCTGGAAAAAAAGGTGCTGTCTTGGCAGAGAGATCTGAGTTTCTATGTCCCTTGTCCTTCCATACTTAGGCGTTCGTTATAAGGAAAGCAGAATCCATGTCTAGGCCCCATCAAGAGGGGCTGGGGGAGGTGGGGTTCTTTTTGCAGTGACTGAATGACAGCTGGTCCTGATAAGGACAAAAAGTCATTTCCATCAGCACTAACCACATCTCCCCTTGGTGCAGAAAGAGCTTTTGAGCTATGTGGGCTGGGAAAGCCAGGGACGCTGTTTCAAGCAGACATTTTATGAGATACTGAAAACACTTCTTTGGCCAGGTAGCAGCCTGTGCTCAGCCTGTACTGACCCCTGAGCCACTACATCTGGTCAGTGACAAGGTGGATGTGGTCTCCTGTGCCGTACATGGCTCCGGGACATGGACTAGAATGGGACTCAACAGCCCTCTGGCGATCTTAATTAAGTCACTTCGATATACAGAAGGTGCCTGGGCCACCGTGTGTCTCAAGACCTTATCTCAAAGGAAAAGTTTTAAAAAGGGCTGAGAGCTGTAACTCAGTGTGAAGGCCCTGGGCCCAAGCCCCAGTACCACAAAAAGAAACTGAAGACAGCATTGTCTTCTCTGCCAAAGAAGTCTGAGACATCAAAAAGAAGAGGCCAAAAAGAAAAAACAAAAGAAAAGAAAATGCCGGCGTCTTTGCTGCTGGTTCCGAGGGTGAGCTAGCAGATTTTGCACGGTACTTCATCCCCATTTTCTAGATTCTTTCTGGTCCCTCATTCTTGAGCAGACAGCTTTTGGTCTTCGTTTCCTGATGTGCAGTCCTGAGTCAGGTCCTTTGGTTGGGGCTTAGATTTCTGCGGATGGAAATGGATCCAGATCTCTTGCCAGTTGCAAGGCTTTGCATTGTTTTTCAACTAGAAGTTGGACAAGAGCAGCATGAACTCATTTCCCAAGTGCTTTCCTCCAGCTGATGCCTGCCGATGCTTCACCGGCTTGCCGTAGGAGGGCGCCTGCTTTTTTCTTGGTATGTGGCCCTTGGTGCCACCTGGCTCCTCCATCGTCCTCCCAGGCAGTCTGTCCACTAACTCTCCGCTTTGAAAATCATCGGTGCATCTCCTTCCCCTAGATTTTCCTTCTCTGTTCAGCGACTTTGCGCATTATTGGGTCTCAGCTCCGTTAGGATCCTGAGCTACTGCTTCTCCCTGAATGTGAGGCTGCACTGGCTTGCACTGTTATCTCTACATGGGCAGGTGGGGTGGGACAGGGACAGACAGAGCCTCCAGCCTGCCCCTGCGCAGGCCCCTGCACCCCAGGGCGTTGCTGTCCCTGCCCTCATTTCTCATTCCAGCACACACACTTCTGAGCTCAGCATCCGTTTTCCTACGACTTACATTCATAGAAGATCTTGCCTTGTTGCTACCTCCACATTTTAGTTGCTCTGGACTTCATGCTCATTTTGCCCCAAGACCCTTCCCCCCAAAAAACTTATTTCTGGCTCCTTGAAAAGGAATTACGTCTTCATTTAGCACCCACAAATGCATCTTCTCTGCTTCCTTGCAAACACAGGATACGTGGTTGTGAGACCCGTCACCGCACTGCTGCAGACCCTGGAGTCTGCCTCCCATTGAACTGGATTGGCATCCTGTCATCCACCCTCATTGTCTCCTTCCGCTTCACTTCATGGCCTCTGGAAATCATGATTCTATTCTTCAGTTGTTTGAGAGCAGCTATTTAAACTTCCACACTTTGAAGTAGGAAAATGAACAGCAGAAGAAAAGGGCATCTTTGTGGCCTGCTGTCTCCGCCAGGGACTCGTGTCCTCCCGAGAGTGCTGAGCATGGCCTTGCTCATACTTTTATCCTGTTTCTGTGGGAAATCTTTCTTCTGACCAACACCAGGTGAAAGTACTGCAGCAAAGAGTGCAGCAGTTGTAGGTGATGCAGGCTCTGGACAGACCCTGCAGGGCTGTGCCACTCCACTGATGTGACACTGGAGCTGGACTGTGCCTCGCTGTGACCACGACACCAGCTCTGTCAGGGAGCTCTGCAGCACAGCTTGCCCGGAGCTGCCAGATTCACCCGGAGGTGGTTTCCTCTCTCAGTCTGAGTGAGGATGTAGAGAATTTCCCAGGGTCTGCCTTATGCCTTTTAAGAGCGTGTCCTGCAATTCACCTGTGTTGCTGTGAGTGACAGGATTTCTCTTTATCCTTTGTTCCTCTCTCTTTCTTTTTTTCTTTTTCTTTTAGTAACTATAGATTTCAGCTTTCTATATAATTTGTTATAAAAGAAGTTGTGTTAGGGGCTGGGGAGATAGCTCAATGGCATAAGCCCTGCCTGGCATATGCAAGGTCCTGAGTTCAGTCTCTGGCACAACAGCAACAATGAAGAAGATGAAGGAGACAAAGATAGAGATGAAGAGAAGAAGAAGAAGAAGGAGGAGGAGGAGGAGGAGGAGGACTAAGAGGAGGAGGAGGAGGACTAGGAGGAGGAGGACTAAG
>PVJA010009606.1:0-60153 GCA_004027025.1 Myocastor coypus
AAAAAAAAAAAAAAAAAAAAAAAAAAAAAAAAAAAGCAAAGAAAATTTAATGCTTCTAAGACAAAAGCAAAAGCAGCAACTTCATCTCATGTTTGAGCTTTTCTGCCCTAGCAGTCACCCCTGAATCCAATGTAGGGTAGTTTCTGGCTGAGACTTAACTGAACATGTAGTTTGGTGGCTTGGCCCAGCAGCTCTGATCCCAGTGTTCTTCAGGGCTGCAAGGTACAGGAAGAGGTCTGTGCCCTCCAGGTTCTGACAGCCCCAGAGAGGAGAGTGAGCCGTACAGCACGGAGAACCCGGGCCAAGAGGAGCAGCACTAAGCAGGGTCGACAGTCTTGTGCTTGGCCCGCGGGGTCCATTACATCAATTTTTGCCCAGTCCAATTTATCGCTACCACTATTTCTAATCTAATAATCATAATAATTTCTACTAAGCCTGCCTTCTTGTATATCAAAGAGTTATTTTTCTACCGCTAAAATTAATGATAAAAGAAAACAACCCTTTGGAATTAGAAGCAGTTGTGCACATTGATGGCTAGGAGGAGCAAAGTTTCTTCCTGGGTAGAGGGCTTCTGAGGATTTCTTTGAGGACACAGCCCCCATCCCCGGGAACTCCTCCTGCATAGCATCATGGTGTATGTAAAAATCAAAGTCACATTGGGCCTGCCTCTATCAGCTCTGCCACTTAATGTTTACCATCTGGGAAAGAAAATGTCCTGAAGCTTTTTAAAATAAATGAAGACATGCAGCATTCCAGGTTTGTGGTAAGGGTTGCAGACAATCCCATTGCTTCCCATATTTCCAGGGCCAAACCAGCTGAGGTGCCCTGGGCCACCCCCAGCAGGGCCTTGGCAGAGGTGGCAAGTTCTTGGGACTGTTGTGCTCCTGCCTGGTTCTGGGTTTCAAAGGCTTCTTGGTAGGCGGACCCAGAATTTTCCAACCCTACTTTGTTGTGATCTACATCTTCACATTTGTGATCCACTTCTTCACATTTGTCGAACAGATCCCAGGTCATCGGGCATAATGGATCCATTAGATTTTAGGGACACTATTGAAAATAACTGCCAAAAAGGAGAGGCTTTCGTCCTTTGCCATGCCTCCTTCACAATGTTGGGATGTTAGGATTTCCAATGTCATAGCTGAGAAGCAGGTGATGTGGGCCCAAGATTTAGGATTCAGTAGTTTGCCCCTTCCCTGGAGCTTTTTCCAGCTTTCAATTTCCTACATTTTAAAAATATTGCATAGAAAATTCTAGAAATGAATAATGAATACATTGATTTGGCTAGAGATTTGGAGTCTTAACTCAAAGCCTTCAGCCAGAACTATACCCCAGCCCTTTCAATAAATAATATTCTTTGAGATAGGACATCATTTAGTCATTAAGTTGCTAAATTGTGAAAACTAGACTTGAACTTGCAATCCTCTTGCCTCAGCCTGCACCTCCAGAATTACAGAAATATGTTACAACATTGGGCTCAGGGAATTTAGATTGTGTATCATTCTGAATAGAATAATGAAATATCCTGTACGAGACATAAAGGATCATCTTTTTGATGAATAGTTCTTTTTTATTTTTTAAGAATGCAAAATAGTAAAAAATAAGAAATAACAAAATTTCACTAAACAAAGTAATAGTAATTCAACAGCAGTCGCTGTACTATGTGATGCTATTTTCAAATTACTTGTTTAGGTTACCAAATATAAATGTGCAAAATCGACCTAAAAATCAAAACAAAAATATCATCATCTTTGTCCAGCGTATCCAAACTGTATATGTGCTACCTGACTGTTAGTTACTTAGTAATCGTCTTAGTTACCAGATCAGTTGTTGTACTTGCTTTCATGGGACCTTTATTGTGCTATGAAGGCACAAAGTACCAGAACAGTGAGGCTGGCAATTCAGATATAGCAAAGAGAAGCTGCAAAATGCTTTTCTTTAGTGAAAAGATGAAAACACAAAATATTTTGAAAGACACCTGTATTCACTTAACCTCTATTACAGAATATTGATACAATTATTCTATTTGATTAGCCATTATTAGCTTTTTGCTAATTTGTAAATAAATTTTATTATAGTTAGGTATGTATTGGGAAACCACAGCGTTTGTAAGGTCAAGCCCAATCCACAATTTCAGACATCTACTTGGAGTAGAGTAGAACACATCATCTGTGGTGAAAGGGGCTCCACTGTACACTCATATTTTGTGAAGAGCAAGAAAGACCTGCCTTCATCTCAGACAACTACCACTATGCAGCTCCAGCACCCCCTGCATTTCCATGAAATGTGTTATCTGAGCAGCAACACTCTCTAAATCTTCACCGTGCTTCCTGGCAGCTAGAAATAGCCATGGTATTGATATCTATGGACATTCTGCTCTTGTTAGATTATGGGTCCAGCTTGATTCCATAAAGAACCCTTCCTAACTATGCAGTATTTCATGACTGACTGAGCACTTTCACAAGAATAGAACCCATTTCCCAGATGGAGATAAGTTTGCTTGCTTGCTCTGTCTGGCTTGTGAAGTAAGAATCCTGTGCCAAGATGGGAGACTGTGATGTATTCTCTTCTGCTTACATATGTGATTGTGATACACTAAAATCACTGGAAATTTTTGGATAGTTTTCCATCCCAGGTCTATCTACCCATCCTGCTCCTTGCTTCTGAGCTGGCATGGAGTTGCTTTGACCAATGGGAGCTCAGCTGAAATGCCAGGATGTCATTTTTGGCAAGGTCTTTAAGAGATTGGCAGTTTCTGCCTCCTCTCTCCCAGAGCCAGGAGCCTCCTTACGAGGAGTCCAGCTAGCTGGCTGAAGAGATCACATGGAGAAGGGAGCGGGTCTGGTTTGCCCAACCTTCCATCTAGCACACCAGAGTGGAGTCACTCATTACAGCCTCAGCAGACTGTTGAGGTGCCTGCTGAATACCAGCCAGGGACCCCAGTCGGTGGCACCTAGAGCAGAGACATCTTGCACCTGAACTGTGCCAAAATTCCTGCCACACTAAACCACAACTTTAAAAATAATGCCTTGACTCTTGCCATAAACCATTAAATCATGGAGAAATGGACAACGTTAACAGCATGGCAGATAAGTGCAGTTCTTACCTGCATAGCAGATATCAGAGTGAAGTACCAGCTTATTTATTTTATTCTGATATGCATTAGGTGTGTTAATGTCAATATAGCCAAGCTGCAGAAAAACAGAAAAACACAAAGGAGAGAAATTACCCACTCTCTAAAGAATGCCACTAGAAATATTTATCTCTGTGTCATTTTTTATTTTATTTAACAAAATTGAAATCAGACTGAGTTTACTCCTGCATAATCTGCTTTTATCCCTTAGTACATCATGGTCGTGTTGCCACATGATGGACTGTTCCTCAGCGCGGTTCTGAAAGGCCGCACGGAGAATGTGTGTCATGGATACACGATGATTTATGTAACCAATTTCATATTGTTGAATATTTAGTTTGTTTCCAAATTTTCATCATTATAAATATTGTTGCAATCAATATCCTTGTCCCCAGACATTAGTGCATATCTCTGATTATTTTTTAGGATATATATTTACAAGTGAAATTGAGTATGAAGTTTGTGTATAATTTTCAGGGTTTTGAACACTGGGAAACAGCTCCATCAGCTAGCACTGCGTGAAATTAATGCTTTTCTAATAATATCTGAAGTGCCAAGTGTTAATATGAGCATTTTTGAAACTTTTTAGGTTTCACTTTGTCTGGTGCTCTCAGTTATTGCACTGGTGATGCCAGGAAGTAAGCGTAATTATTTGCCCTGCTTTTCCAAAAAAGAAACTAAGCCATAGGGAGATCAATGCCGTGCACAAATCTGTGCCACAGCCTGCTGACTCTACTCTTCGTGTGCCTAACAGCTTTTTCAATAGTTAACAAGTAATTTTTAAAGAACTGTGCATTTCTGATGAGAATTAAGTGAAATATTTTTCCATGTCTGTAAACCATATGTACAGCTCCTTTTGTAAGCTGACCATTTGTGTCTTTCGATATTTTTATTCTATCTTCGTTGATTTATCACTTATTCATAGTTGCCCTTTATATTCTGAGGACATCAAATTTTCATATCTGTTACAATTCTCTCAGATTTTCTTTTCCTTTTCCTTTTTTGTTTTCATAGATGCTGCTTCTCTGCTTACAAATTTAAAAATGGAAATATATTTTCTGGTAAGGTAACAAAGTAACAATATTCTGAGTTTGCCTGAGTCTAGACCTGGGAAAGACATTTGAGATTATCTATTGTTTAATTGATGTTCCTGTGTAGAAGATGTGGAAGGGGCAATGAGGTGCAGATTCTGTGAAGAGAACAATTTATTTTCAGAAAACAAAACCAAACCCTTGCTTGCTGTCTGATGCACTTTTTATATAGGTTGAGAAGGGAAACTTGAGCAAGCTAACAGGTCAACATTTCAGACATAGAATGGTGTGTGTTGGTAGTGGAGGGGCAACACACATTCCTGTGTTGGAGACCTGGTCCTTGGCGTGATGGGCTGGAGGGGGCCCAGTTAGAGGTCTCAGTTTCATTGCAGACATAGCCCCGTGAAGGACTGTGGGACTTCAGTCTCTCTAGCCCACTTAGCAACACAATGACCTTTTCCTCACCACATGATCCCTGTAGGATGCAGCACAGGTAGGGGGACCCTCAACAGAGGCCAACCCATACGTTGGACTGACTTCATCCTTCAAACTTGTGGCCTAAATACACCTCTTTTTCTTCATAAGTAGTTTACCTCAGGGCTTTCATTCTAGGAATGACAAAAAAAAAAAAAAAAAAAAAAAAAAAAAAAAAAAAAAAAAAAAAAAAAAAAAAAAAAAAAACTGATGCACAGAACTTCATGCTTTTGCTTTGGCATTTCAAGGGATAGATTCATTTAATGTTGCAAGAATTGGGGCAACCTGGCTGGGAATTTAAGATCAGTGGCAGAGAGAATCTCTTTAAAAACAATCACAGAGGAAATCCCACTAGGAACATGGCTTCTATTTTTGCTCAGGCTCATGCGTGGATTTCCAGCAGCCTACGGTCAGGGTCATTTGGTTGGGAACAGGTCTTCCCTTCCTATCCTGGTACTGAATTCTCTATGGTTACTTCAGGAGCTATTGTCAGCCTCTAGGACTCTGAACAGGTGGCTGAGCGAAGGGCCATCCACACTGGAGGCTGGGGGTGGGGCTCGTCCCTTCTCTGTTTCCTGGTTGATGGCCAGAAAGGCCTTTCCCACCTACTTTTGGGACTGCTGTCCTCTGAAGAACTGAGACCCTCCCTCATTCCTCCTTTCTTCCTTCCTACTCCTCTTTTCAGTCTTTGAGAAAAGACAGTATTCCATGGCTAATTTTTTTTTTCTGCTTTACTATCCATTGGATACTTAACTGTAAAGAAGGATAGACATGAGACTTCTAAAAGTAAAAGGATACAACTCAGACCATACTTGTAAGTGAATGAATCAGGCCCCTGTGTGTAAGCATGGCATTGTCTTCCTGGCATGAGGAACTGAAAGAGTAACTAAGACTAAAAATGCACACTAGATATTGTAAAATGGGAAGAAATTTTCAAAAGGAAAAAAGACCTAGGATGGCAGAAAGGAAGGAAGGAAAAAGGAAAAAGGAAAAAGAAAAAAAAGGAAGGTAGTTATACCACTAGTTTCTTTTAGTTCATTTTAAAAAAGGTTTGTGCTAGTATCATTTGGGAAATATTTTAAACCTATATCCTCTATGCTGATTAACTACCTTAAGGAGAACAAAACTCAATGCATTAACTATTGTTATTTTCCTATTATTTTTATTTTATCTTATTTTATTTTTCCACAGAATAAAAAGACATCTATCGTATCATTCCGGAGAGTGAAAACATTCCTACTTGAGCCATGTGCCAGTGATGGTGCAGGATAGGGGTCGAGGGTGGTGACCATGTGATGGCTGTGACGCTCTTGCTTTATCCCAGCAATTGTCCTGTGAAATTCGGACCCATCTTGTGTCATGCTTGTGTCATGCTGTGCTGGTCATAATGTCTCTCAAGTGACATTTGATGGTCTAAGTTCTGGTGTTTTTTGATAGTTTCTTTTATCATTTTTTTATATATTTGGTGTAGAGTCTCACTGCACAACTTGGATTCTGAATGATCCTCCCATTTTTTAGCCTTCCACCACTAGGATTCCAAGCACGCACCCTCGTGCCTGGTCTCGGTGGCCAGCTCAGCGTGCCCTGGCGTGGAGCCAGCACGGCATTCAACCTGGGTTCCTTGGCTTGCCTAGGCAGGCGCTTAGCCCACTGAGCTATCTTGCCAGCCTGCTCTTGAACGTTTTCGCAGGTCCTGTTATCAGGGTATGTCTATCACGTAAATGAGAGATACATGAGGAATATTTCTTCCCTTTCTATCTCTTGAAAGAATTTTCAAAACCTTTTTATTTCTACTTTGAACATTTGGGAAAATATATCAGTAAAGCCCTTTTGTTCTGAAGTTCTTTTGTGGAAAGTTTTAAATTATAAAATTGAATGTCTGTAACAGACACAGGGCTGTGTAGATACTCTGTTTCATCTTATTGATTATTTAGTAATGTTTTTAAAGAAACTTGTTCATTTCACCTAGATTGTCAGAAGTATAAGCATAAAGTGATTAAATTATTTAATTATTATTCTTGTAAAGTCTATAGGAGGTCTATAGGTCTATAGGGTGTTCAGGGTCTCACTACTAGTTCAGACTCCTAGTGATCCACCTGTTTACAGCTTCCCAGGAGCTGGGATTACAGGTGCGCACCACAACGCCCAGTCTCAATTGCCATCTCAGTGGGCCCTGGGGGCAGGGCCAGCAGGGCAGACCTGGGGAAGGACTAACAGGCCTCTGTGCCTGCTTACAGGCATTTCAGTCCATGGAGCTATTTGGCTGGCCCTATGAGAGTTGTAATAGTGCACTTTACTCATTCTCAGTATCAGCAGTGTGTATTCTGTCTCCCAACTCAAAGAGAACAGTCTAGCTTTAAAATTATCATGTCTACTGATCTTTTTAAAAACGAACTTTGGTTTTATTTATTTTCTTTTTTTGTGTGTGTGCATAATTTCTGTATATCTTCATCCATATAGCTTTATCTATACACCTTTATGTTACTTTTGGGTTGATGCTCTATTTATTCTCCTAGTTTCTTAACATCAGATTTTAGGCCTTTCTCCTTTTCTAATAAAATCTTACAAATTTAATTTTTTAAACTCTAAGATTCATATTTAACTGAGCATCTTGTGTCCTTGTTTGCTAAAGCTGGCAGTACAGGTCAGGGACCGTGCAGCCAATCCAAGTATTCTTTTTCCCTTTCAATTTTCTAGCTGAAAGTTGTGGAAAGAAAAATCATGTTCCAAAGACAGATGACGTGGGGATATTGAAGAAAGAGACCTTCTCTGTACAAAACTGTATGTGGATTGGGTCCCTGAGAAGTCTAGGATAGCATTGCTGCAAGATTCTCTGAGAGAAAAGTCTTCAGGTTTGCAGACATTTGGGTAGGCATGCGCTCCCAACTTGTCTCTTACAGACTCCAAAGAGCTTGTGTGCCTACTGCCTACTAGAAGGTTTTGCCAGGTGAAATTCTCTGTCTCTGTCTCTCTCTCTCTGTCTCTGTCTCTCTCTCTCCCTCTTGTCTGTCTTCCTCTCTCTCTGTCTCTCTCTCTTAATTCTGTAGCTTCTAATTCCATTTAGCTACCTGAATCCTTTGTTGTTCTGTGATATAGTTCTGAAAAAGATAGATTTCATTGGCTGCAAACTCATACTATGCAAACATATAACATTTAAAAAATGTCTTGTGTAATTTCATCTAATTTATATTTCATTCTCCTGACCATTAAGTAATATAAAACTTTACTTTTCATAAAAGATTTTATACTGATTTTTAATGCACTGAGAAGCACTGCATTATACAGCGACACATTAATAGAGTATAATTTTTTTTAATATAGCCAAGTTGTTCTCTCTTGCTGGCCTCAGTTTCTTTTATTCTTGCTGGGCACTCACTTTTGTTTGCTTCTTGTGTGTCTATAAGTCTTTCACACTCACATAAACATGGATTTATTTTCCACTCTTTTTTTTTTTTTTTTTTTTTGTCTTTTTGAGACAGGGTCTCGCTATGCAGTTGAGGCTGGTCCTGCGCTCACTTTTGTAGCCCAGGCTGGTCTCGAACTCGCACCAATCCTCCTGCCTCAGCCTCCCAAGTGCTGGGATTACAGGCTTTCCACTCTTAATAAAATACACAACCTTGATTTTTTTCACTTAAAATGATTTGGAAGTCTTTCCAAATAAAGTACAATAAACAATTTCCCAGGTATTTTGTTTTAACAGATATACAGTAGTTTTCCTTGTGTCTGGACCTCTGGGCAGTTTACAGTCTCGTGTGGTTATGAACTCTGCTTCTATTGGTAGATTCATGTTTATGTTGCTTGTCCCCAGGAGTGTATAACTACAGCTTATGTTTTAGAATTACAATTACTGGGTTAAAGGGTATCTGCAGTTGTAATTTTGATAAATATTGCCAATTGACTTCTCTAAGCATTATGTAATTTATTTTCATATGAGGCACATCTATTACTTATTGCCCTTGACAACAGAATAGATTTATACAACTTTTGGATTTTTGCCAATCTGATAGGTGAAAAACAGTAGCTCGATAACTTTTAATAAAAAGTCATTTGTTTCTCACATCTGCTTTTCTTTTGGATTGCTGGCCTTTTTCCTATCTATTCCGGTAAATATTTATTACTTACATCTTTTTCTTTTTTATTCTTTTCCTGAGAGTGAGGCTTGCAGATATTTTTAAAATTTTATCATCAAACATATTAATCTTAACTTTTATGACATCTTGGTTTTGAGGAATTAAAGTTAGACCTTTGACCCAGATCTTTGCCCTTCTAAGAAGATAAAAGAACTTTCTAGTGCTTTCTTCTAGAACTTCTTTGGCTTAGCTTTTAAAAATTTAAATATTTGGTCAAGTTTTAATTTTTCATGTAAGAGATATTGACTAAATTATTGTATTGTCTTTCTGAAAATCTTTCGTAACTCTCTTATTGTTTACTTTCGGTTGTGTACTTCGCTCCAAGTTTATATATTGAATAGTTCATTATTTCTCTGAAGACTTGAGATTTGGTGGCAGGAATTAATCAATTCAGGGAAAATTCAGTCAGCTCATATTCTTTCCAGGAAACAATAAAGGACTTGTCACCTCTCTGGATTTAACTCCAGACCTGAGCCAGAGAAACTCTTTGTCTCTGCCTCTCTCTGGAAGTTCTGTATCTGTCCACAGGGTACTTTTTTCTTTGTTTCGAGATCTAAGTAGGTTTTATATTAGAATTTTACTCATGAGACAAGCATATAAATTCATTAGTTTATAAAAAGATAGTTGAGCCCAAATTGTACATCTTAGCAAACAGAACATGTTAAGGTCACCTGCTCCTATGACTCAATTGCCACTTTCACTGGTAGATGGCCTTCCATAGGGTCTGGGCTTGCATAAGGATGGGTGGAGGCCTCAGTGTCTCTGCATCCTCAAACTTCTTCTTCATAACATTTGGGCTCAACCTTGCAATGTGAAAACCACAAAACTTTACATGTTGGAGGCTCAGGAACATTTTCCCTCAAGCCATTGCTTTTACCTTCGGCTCCTGACATCTATTCCAAAGCTTCAAAATTACTAATGTTCTTTCCCCTTTTTTCTTGTCCCCCATGGGCAGCCATCATGCATGCTGGTGGCTGAGCACAGGAAGGGCAGCCAAGATGATAAGCAGTAGCCAAGAGACCTGGGTCAATTTCCCAAAGCCTGGTTTCCCCACATGGCCATGTTGGGGACCATAGTACTGGGAAGCACTGGCCAGAATCCTGAGGGAACTGCAGCACTCCAAGCACCACATGAAGCGTGAAGATCTCATTCCAGTCCTGCTCACTCCTGGGAAACTGTTCAACTTTCCCACGTAGGCCTCAGTTTCCCAATCTGCATCACCTTTCTCCCAGCCCCTCAGAGGAAACTCAAACAAGTCACACAGGCAAAAGCACCATACACATGCAAGGCATTATGATGATCTTCATCCTCATCAGAAACATTTCCTGAAGGCCCCTGACTTACAAACTCCCTCCCAAGGCATCTGTACTGACACATAACAAATACGTCTTTGAGATGGTTTTAATTGCCAGTTAGCTTCCTTTCAGGCCTGATTCATTTCTGATCCCAGCAGCAACAAAGGGAGCTTTTATTGCTGGCCTTCATTTCTGGAAATTAAATTTCCATTTTCAACACTAATGCTACTGTAATTCGCAGTGCTTTCTGTCTCTTTTTATTGTGTCTGACAGCAACCAGCCTATCAGCAAAGTAAGTGGCTGCGTGCGCATATGTAAATGCACAACATGAAAAGACACTTTTGAAAAGCGGAGGGAAAGGAAAACTTTTAAAGTAGGAAATTAGAGCAGTTATTGGATCCTACACCATGGTTAATGAGTGCGCAGAAAGCAAACAGTCACAGGCTCTGAGACCTCAAGCGTTACAGCCAGGGCGACACTTTTCTTGTTTTTGGAAGGAAATCAGCAATAGTCTCCACACATGGGAAGCCTTCAGTTTGCATTTTTTAATGCCTCCAGGGAGGACAGGGTTTCTGGTTTCAAGTCTGTTAAATTTTTCTTTAAAAGACGGGTTTTGTTCAGAAACCAAAACAAAAATTAGCATATTAAGAATATATGCAGGTCACGCAGTGGCCCCTGTATGCACAAGATTTCATCAAGCGCGACTTCAAAACATCAGTGGGATCCTGAGGAGTGGGGTGGGATCTGGTCACTTTGGCTTAATTATGTCACATCTCTTTAAAAACAAAAACCCCACACCCTGCTTTTATTAAGGATTACTTGCATCAAATCTGGCAGAAGGCCTAGCAATATGTTGAAGGCAAAGGAGGAGGAGGAAGAGGAAGAAAAGAGAGCTAAGAAACTCTCCTGGGAGTTGAGTTACAGGAGAGTTCAGTTTGCTTTCTCTCCCTTATCTGTGTTCTCTAAATGTTCTACAACCAAAGAATATAGAGTTAGAATTACAGAAAACAGGAGAGGAACTCAAGACAAAGGAAAATAGTTTTGCTTTTCTACTTTGCCCCAGGTGCCCAGAACTTGGACAGAGGAAGCCTTAACTCTACTCAGATGAATAAATCAGTTTAACTGAGGCCCCATGAAGTGCTGGCACTGCCCTTTCTTTCTGTCTCCAAGTTCATCTTTGCTCTTCCTTTCACAAGTGAGTCTTTCTGAGTTGGTCCTCATGCCATCCAAAATTGGATCAGCCACAGGAAACTGGTTTGGAGGTGACAGAAAAAAAATTAGGAAAATAGAAAAACCTTCCTCGTGTAAACACAGGCTGTTTTTGTGACTTATAATATTCTAAGTGTCGAAGATATTATTCCTGAAAATGTTTATTCAGTGAGACTTTAAAGCTTAATAGTCCTAGAGGTTTGATTTTGCACTGTTTTGTTGTGCCATCTTGGCCAAAGTTGTTAGTGGACATTGGCTTCATAGCTGGGATCAGGGTTTTAGAACTGGAACCAGGAATGGGGTGTCCAAGTAGGAGAACAGACAGAGAGTGAGTCAGATTGACCCACTGGGGGTCAATTAAAGATTTCTTGATTTCCTCCTCTTTCTTTTGGTACTGGTTACTGAACCACAGCTTTAGATTGATTCATATCCCCAGAACTTTTTAAAAATTTTTATTTTGAGACAGTCTTTCTAAGTTGCCCAGGTGAAGCTCTAATGTATAATCTTCCTGCCTCAGCCATCATGCCCATTTGAGATTGTTATTCATCCAAAGTCCACTTTAAGTTTTCTTTTTCTCCTTTATCCTTTCCCAGCTTTCTCATTATGGTCTTCTCCTACTTCCTTCACCTCTTCTTCACCCTTTACTTATATCTCATTCCTCGTCCTTTGCTCTCCTTTGCTTTCTTCCCTCTAACCCTATGTCCTTCTTCCTGGTCACAGAGCTGGACTCCTTCTCCTAGTCTGCTCTCTAGATAAGTCTGGCCATGTGGCTGAACTTTAACCAATAGGATATGATCAAAGTGATGTGCAGTTTATTTTGGCCACAGATGTGTGGAAGTAGTAACTCTCTCATGCTCCCCTTCCCCTTCTCTAGTTAAGTGGAGCTGAGGACAAGGTCTCATAAGATGATGCAAACTGCACAACAGAAACGGATGCGGTCCCTCCTGGCCGTGAGGGGGCCACTAGCCAGGAACACCAGCCCAAGGCTCAGACATGGGAGAAGGGAAGATCCAGCGCATCTGAGGTACTGCACTGTGGCGCTTGCTTCTTACCACCACTTGCATAGCTGATGTAGAGTCAAATACCAGCAGGCGAGGTCCTGAGGCGGGACCAACAGCCTGGAGCTGGGACTTAAGAGTCACATTGTCATGCACTTGTAAGCCAATAAAGGGTGAGATAAGGACAAGTTTGTGGGGCTTCAAGGAGGGCTGTTATTAGTCCAGGTGGATGCTTAAGAGATAGTTGTTACTGGTTATAGTTAGATTTGTCTCCCAGACTGCCAAGGGTGGTCTGGCAAGACTGAGAATAGGAATTAGATTTCACCTTGAGAACCAACAGCACCGACTGACTGGGGACTACTTCAGGCCCAGTGTGAGGGGGGATTCTGAAGTTGGAATTCTGAAGGGTCTGCAGCACAGACAACCAGAGAGTTCTTGAGGCAGAGCTGCGAAGGGAGAGAGGGACCTTATGACACAGCTGCTCCAAGGGCCACATGGCTGACTCTGCACATTAGGAGGGCAGGCAGCTACCAGGGTGGGGCAACAGTGTGCCCAGCTGAAGGTGACCTCGGGGCTGGGCAGCTCGTGGTCAGTCTGTCTCTCCTATAACCCCTAAGTTTTAGCTTGGACTTCACAGGTACCCAAATGCCTGCCTGTTGTATGCCCAGAAATACTTTTCTCCTAGGCCTTCATTTCCTGTTCCTTCTAGGCTCTTCTAAGTGAACTTAATGAAAAGACAGTAGAAAAGAGTTCAACTGAGTTCTGAGCTCAGACTAAGTCAGAAATGTGTGTGTGTGTGTGTGTGTGTGTGTGTGTGTGTGTGTGTTTGGTTGTCTGTGCTGCAGCCCTCAACCCCCCCTCCTCACCCCATATAGATGGACAGATGGAGTGACAAGACAGGTCACCTCACTTTACCTACAAGGACATGTACACCAGGCAAGCTAAGTAACGGGCCCCAAGTCACACAGCCTGCAAAGAATAGAGCCAAGATTCAAAACCAGCAGTCAGGATTCTGGTGCTAGTGAGGGGGAATTCTGAAGCTGGGATTCTGAAAGGTCTGCAGCACAGACAACCAAAGTGAGTTCTTGAAGCAGAGCTGCAAAAGGAGAGAGGGACCTCATGACACAGCTGGCCTGGGGGCCACATGGCTGACTCTGCACAGTAGGAGGGCAGACAGCTACCACGCTGGGGCAGCAGTGTGCCCAGCTGAAGGTGGCCTCGGGGCTGGGCAGTACTGTAGTGTATCTCACTACATAGCTTGCACTCTAAGTGATCCTCCTACGGTCAGCCTCCCCAGTGCTGCGATTATAGGTGTGCCCCACCACAGCCTGATCTAATTCAGAAATATTAAAAAAGATAAGGTCCTGGAATGAGCAAGTCACAGTCACTCTGACACAACTTAGAAAAATAGACCATTGAGCAGTGTGGCCCAGAAGAAGAAGAAGAAGAAGACAAACTTGGGGTTCAAAACTTGGGTGAGTTACGGTGTGCAGCTAGACCTGCCATCAGGGATACTCAAGGCAGGCTGCCCATTTCTATTCATTGCCAGAATGCTGTGTGGCCTTAGGCAAATGACATCCCCTCTCTGAGCTTTAGTTTCCTCATCTGCAAAATGAGAGTTTGGGCCTGTATGAGTAGATTTTGAACTAAGCTTCTTGGAACCCATGGATACAGAGATACTGTATGGAGTAGGGGTAGGGATGTGGCTGAGTGTGTGGTGGCTTGGGTTCCCTTCCCCCTTTCCAGCAGAGTGACCTGTCTTGTGTCTACACGGAGGCCAAATGGAGGCTCTGTATTGACTCCTTTCCCCCACCGCTCTTGGAGCCAGCAGCTCCTGTGCCCAGGCGCCACTCTGGGTGGATACAGCACACCCCGGGCCTGAGCCAGGGCAGGAGGGAGGTGGGTGGGCTCCAGCGGCAGGCCTGCATCAGAACTTGTGCAGCTGCCTAAATATTTGGCCTCTCGATTTCTCTTCCCAGCTGCCCACGGTCTGGTTCATCTTAATTAAAGGGCAGCTCTCATTCCGCCTCTGGCTTTTTGTGGATTTGCTCCCCTCCTTAAATTGATATTAAATCCCCAAGTGTGGCTGTGGCTCACTTCTGGTTTTACTTGGACTTGATTTTATTAGTGTAATAGTAGGGGTAGTATTCACATATTAATCATAGTAACGAGTACAGTCGTACATCAACTGGCCACTTCAACTTGTAGGTCCTTTCACCTCCACAAATCCACTGACAGATAGAAAACCTCCCTCGTCTGCTCCGTGTTTTCTTCAGTGCAGCTATGGCAAACAGTCAGATTTCATCCAAAACATCACCTTTGAATCCAGGCTGCTGGTGTTGAATCCTGGCTCCATTCTTTGCCAGCTGTGTGACTTGGGGCCCGTTACTTAGCTTGCCTAGTGTACATGTCCTTGTAGGTAAAGTGAGGTGACCTGTCTTGTCACTCCATCTATACGGGGTGAGGAGGAGGTTGAGGGCTGGGAGCAGCACGCTGCCTCTTTCATGAGCTATGAGTGAAATAGATGATTTAAAGTCTGCTTGGAATGGTTTCTGACACGCACTCGGTGTTATGTAAGTATTCACTACCAATTTTTAAAACAATCAGGAAACAAATAATAATAAGAGACAACCCTAAGACCTGCTGCTTTTCACCTGGCCATGTTCAACAGGGATGGAATCACCCCCAAAAGATGAAAGTTCGTTCTTTGGGAGAGCAAGTACAAAAGTCTAACTCTCGATGCAGAAGGCAGAAGTCCACATCTGGCAGGTTGCAGGTGGGTGTGCGACGTGGCTGTGGTCTCAAGATTCCTGCATGGGGGCACCCCTGGGCATCCTGAGAAAGGCTGAAACCCTGCTCCTGCCCTCTGCCAGAGGAGCCCTCGGCTCATTCCTGTGTGTGTCCTCCCTCATTCCTGCAAAATGTCTGCTTGTGCTGGGCAGCAAAGCCATTTCTGTGTGTCCGTTCTCTCCTAATTCCTCACAGCCATCTTTCCACGGGCAGAGGCGCAGTGACATGGAGATGACAACGCATGAGAGGGCAGCGGAGCCGAAGTGCAGGTTGCCCTGCTTGTGGGAGCTCAGGGCGCTCCAGTGAGTATGTGTTTTCCTCAGGTCAGATTTCTAGAAATCCAGCTGTGGGAGGAGTGGCTGCGCTTTTAGAGTTTTCTGAGCTCCTGCCAGGTTACTCAGTGGTTCTGCCCAAGAATTCTGAGCACGAACTCTGCATGTGGTAACCCGCTCAGAGAGTCTACAGCCCGCGGTGGAGAGAAACAACCCAGCACGTTTCGACTGGACGTCTCCTATGCCCTAGCAGGAACTAAGTGTGCACTGAAGCTTTTGTCTCTGTGCTGTGACAAAATAACAGAGAAAATCAACTTACAGGAAGAAAGGTTCAGATTGGCTCCTGGGTGTAGAGGTGTCAGCTCACAGCTTTTGTTTTGGGGCCCTGTTGCTTTGGGCTCCATGATGAGATAGAATATCATGGTGAAGCGTGTGGCAGAGGTGAGAGTGAGGCTGTCAACTCTTTGGTGGCCAGGAAGATAGGCAGAGTTTTGGAGCTGAGACCGTCTAGAGTGCAGATCTGATGGAGCAGGTCTGGGGCGGGAGACTAGGGACAGCCAGGGACTATTGGTCACAGCTCAGTTTGGAAACAGGTTGAGACACATCTGGATGCAGCCACGTAGCAAGGCCAGCCCAGCATTTCCTCAAGCTCTCCTTCTGCCTCTTCCATCTGAACAGAGAACCTCGGAGGACCCTCTTCGACCTCAGTGTGCACTGCCCTGCAGTCCAAGGCCAGGCCAGGTGAGTAACCTCAAGAGCCAAGCTCCCTCTCAGCCTTTTGGAAAAGATCAGAACAGGTGTCTCCCTATATCTGATATTTCCTGAAGTGCAACCAAATGGACATTTGTACCCTCCCACAGTGTGCATACGTGTGTGTGTGTGTGTGCACACGCACACACGCGTGCATACACACACACACACACACACACACACACACACACATCAAATCTTCAACATTTTAGATTTTGCTGCCAACTGCACATATTTATTTCTTTTTAAATGTATTTGGTTGTTACAGGGTTTCACCATACAGGATTACAGGCATGTGTCACCACGCCTGGACTCTGGCCCACTCAGTGTGCCCTGGGGACGGGGCTGGCAAGGCATGTAGTGCCAGGGATCGAACTGCGGTCCCTGTGCTTGCCTGTGCTTGCCTAAGCAGGCACTTTAGTCCACAGAGCTATCTCACCAGACCCTGCACATACCTCTGGAAGAATATGGTAAGCCCTGTAGATTTGAATATTTCAGATTCTTTTGACTGTGCTGGGGGTAGAATGCAGGCATAAATAGGATAATACGGAGGCCCAGAGCTCTGGGAATACACAGCCACCAGCCTTAGGTGAGCACTGCTACGCATCCAGAGGCGTTCAAAGTGCTGTGTAGGTACTGTTTCATTTTATTAAGAGATACTATTATTTGTAGCACTCAGTTCACACCAAGATACCAGGCCAAGGGAGGTTAAGTAATGTACCCAAGGTCACAGAGCTGAGAATCATAGACTCTATTATGCAAGGTCACACAGCCTTGCTCTCCTGACTTTTATTATAAGGAAGATGAGACCAGGCAGAAAGGCAGGCAGTGTGGGTCAGAGGCGGCCTGGTCCTCCTCACCACTGATGCGGGTTCATTACGGTTCCTCCATGTCTACCATTGCTCATTAGAATGACTTTGGGCAGCACTCTGCCCCTGCCAGCTGCTGCTCTGGCACTAGGGGTGGCCAGGGTGTAGCTTGCTTGGAAATGGCTGGGTTCACAGACACGGCCCCTGTAAGTGTGCCAGGTACTCCACGGCCCCTGGCCCTCCCTTGCCCCCTGGCCTTTGTCCATGCTGTGCCCTTGGCTTGTGCTTCCCTCTTACTTGGTCCTGCTGAGTGTCTTCTGCCTGTGACGGCTTGGAGGCCGCTAGGACAGACCTAGGGCTCTGTACTCACAGCTCCTGGCCAGGCACCAGCATACACATTGCTTCTCAGAAGTGGAATGGTAGCACAGTGAAGGGACAGCCCCTGATGCCAATTTGTTCCCTCTTGAACAGGGTGACACCACTCATGCTTGGCACCTCAGCTTCTCCATCCCAGAGCTGTCACCAGAAGCCTGGAATGTAGAAGGACCAGATCAGCACTCGTCATTGTTTCGACATCCTCAATTACCAACTCAGGGAGGCAGAGTCCATCTGTTTCATGGCTGTGTCTGGAGACCTCACCTCGTCCTGGTGTCCTGTGCATCACCCAGAAGCAGAAAGGAGGTGCTACATGCTTTCAGGAGGGTGAAAGATTCTTCTCGGGAGCACGGGACCCTGAGCAAGAACATCAGTTAAGGCCCTGCCTCTAAGAGGTAGGGCTCTGGCCCTTTGGTTCACTGGTCAACAAGCAAGAATAGAGGCCCTTTCTGTACTTTCTTCCTTTGCCCTGACACTTAGAGCACCTTAGTGGCAGGTTATGCCTTTCATTTGATAAATGAGAAAATCAAGACCAAAGGGAAGGAAATTGCCTAGGGTCACATGACCAACAGAAGTGTTCAAATGGAACTCAGGGGGTTCTCTCTCTCTCTCTCTCTCTCTCTCTCTCTCTCTCTCTCTCTCTCTCTCTCTCTCTCTCTCTCTCTCAGTAGACCCTGGAGTAGATGTGGTACTCTGATCCAATGATGGGGCATTTTAGTAACCTTTGCCAGGCTGAAGCTGTGACCTAGACCTACCATTATAATGTTGGCACTCGGTCTTTTTGGGACCTTGCTCCTGACTTAGAGCATATGCTGTGCCTACGATACCACATGGAGCTTAGTTTTGCTCCATTCATTCTTCTAATAAAAACAGTTGGCCATGGCTGAATGACAAAAGTAAATGCAAGTGTTTGTATTAATCTTGGACCTCAGAGGAGTGGGAAGATGGTAGCTGGTCCCCAGTGAGCTGATCACCCGCAGTGGGCCTGGTTGGCCCTTTGGCATCCAAGTCCTAGTTGCCTCTGTGGCCACCCCCTCAGGAGTGAGAGATAGCCTCTGAGAGGATGGGCACTTGATGGTCTTTTAGGAGGACCAAAGGCTGAGCTGGAGCAAGGACACAGCAAACCCCTGCTGTGTGGGGGCAGGGGAAAAGAAGCACTCTATAGTCCCCTGGTGTACTGAAAGGCACGTGGGTGGGTGTCAGTGGCACTGTCCTGCCTGCGAAGCTGCCACGTGGAGAAATCTGCCCTGAACCCTGGAGAGCGGTCAACCTGGAGCTCAGGTTTCAGGGTCAGATGGTAAGCCAGGAAGGAGTTCTTCCCAGAAGCTAATTAGTTTAAACTGCTGCATGGTAGAAATTAAAGGGCAAGTCTCAAGTAACAAGCAGTAAGGGGGAAGAAAAAGAAGCCCCCATTGGAAGCAGAGTGGTGCTAAAATTAAGAAAGGTGAAAAATAGTAAGGTATAACTTACAAGCCAGTTTCTCATTACCTGATATGTTTGCTCATTCACTTAGATTCATTCATTTGAACGCTGTAGGATCCTCCAATTGTAGACCAAGCATCTACTCTTGCCCAAGGTATTTATGGTTTGTATTTTACCATTGTTTTTAGTTTGAATCACAAGACTGTGGACTCCATTTTCAAGGCCCAAAGATTTAAAGTTAGTATCACTTTCAAGAAATATCACTGAGCACCGTCATCGAGTGCAGAGTGGTCCCTGTGTGGGCACAGCTGTCTCCTGCGGGGGGGGGGGGGGACAGACAGATGCACTACTGTGAACTGAGTTATGAAGCCACGGCGTTTGGCAGGTGAGGCGTGTTCAGTGCATTTTGTTCTTGTTTGTTCCCTGGGGTGCTGGGGATTCAATCCAGGCTCTTTGCACAGAATGATGTCCTCAGTCCTTTTCAAAATTTTTATTTTAACACAGGGACTCACTAAATTGTTAAGTTTTCTAGGCTGGGCTGAAATTAGCAATCTGCTCTTAGCCTCCTAGAGGCTGTCATCACGCCTGGCTTCCAACGTGCATGTACGCACGCATTAAGGAATTGGCGCACATAAGTGTAGGGGTTCTCAAGCTGTACAGCCTTGGTGGGCAAGTGCAGAGTTAGGACAGCCCAGGACCTCACTCTGATCTGAAAGGCAGCAGCCATGAGACTCAGGAAAGTGGCTCAGTTGATGAAAGGTGATGCGCTGCATCAAAACACCCATGTGGAAGGACTTTTATGTGCAGGACAGTCAGGCTTTTTATTCTACCCAGGCCTTAACTGACTGGATGGAGTCCACCTCCATTAGAGAAGGCAATTTTCCTGTCTTGGCCCCTGATTCATATCTTTTTTTTTTTTTTTTTGCTTTTTGAGACAGGGTCTCACTGTGCAGTTCAGGCTGGCTTTGAGCTCACTTTTGTAGCCCAGGCTGGTCTCGAACTCGCAGCGATCCTCTTGCCTCAACCTCCCAAGTGCTGGGATTACAGGCGTGAGCCACCACGCCCGGCTCTCTGATTCATATCTTAACCTTGATGCAAAACACTCTCCTACACATATCCAGAACATAGTTTGACCAACTATCTGGGCACCCCAGAGCACAGTCAGTTTGACACATCACATTAACATCACAACTGTGAACATGACTTTTTAGTTAATAGTGTTGTTGTCTACGAGAAAGACAATAGAAGCCTGATGAGAATATCACTAAAATAGGAATGAAAGCCCACCAGTGTTCAAAGCCTCCCAAGTGACCACTAGAAAGCAGTTAGCCTGGCTGGTGGAGACTGCAGGTCAGTGCGAGCTCGGTGCTATCAGCAGAATTAGTTCATACCAAACTGGCTCCAGGAGCTGACGATGGTGGATGAGTCTTCAGTAGAATGCTCATCATCCTGGCTTTCCCATGACTGTCACAGTCTACATCTGCTGTCCCTCTCAGTGTCCCATTTGGTTTGGACTTTGTCTCCAAAGAAAGTGTTCCAATGTAGATGACTAATTATATTGTCACCTCCGATCTTTAGGCAGGCTGGGTTTGAGCCATCAGCATCATCCTCAGTGCTGGCAAAGGCTGTTTATGTGTACTTTATATCCTGCCAGCTGCCATCAAAGTGTGCTCCTGTGTCCTGATATGAGTCACTCTGCAAAGCCTGGGACAATTAGCGGTTAGCGCTGGGGAGGTCGTCCCACACACTATTGCAGGCCCAGTGATGGGACATATTGGTGTATAACAGCCTGTACTGCATCCAGGCACCTCTGCTCTGAGGAGAGTCAGATGCATAAGTAGATGAACCGAGGGTAGTGGGAGCAGGGCCTGGAGAGAAGTAGGCCCAGGGCTCGAGAGCCCTGGCAAGAGCCTTTTATCTCTGGCCATTGCTGCAGGCAGCTCTCTCTGCAATGTTCATTATTAACTGATAAACCACAGTTGAACACCTGATCCCTCTGCTGCCACCTCACTTCGCTGAGGTCTATTTCCACACAAGTGACAACACAGATTCTTTCCATAACATTTTTTGTTCTTTCTGGAGCAGTTTTAGTTTCACAGCAGAACTGAGAGGAAGCAACAGATTTCCCATACACCCTCACCCCCACTCATGCTCAGCCTCCAGCATCTCTTCCCAGAAGGCCCCAAGTAACAACTGGTAAACCAAAAGCAATACATCACCATCTCCCAGGGTCCCCAGTTTACATAAGGGTCACTTTTTCACCCCCTTTTTATTACACGTATGAGTTTGTAATACAAAATAAATACATTCACTGTGGGGACTGGTACGTGCACACACTGCCTCTCGGTCCTTTCTCGTGTCCTCCCTCTCCCTCTCTCTCAAATCCTCCTGCCCCAGATGTTGCTCCTAGGCATTTAGAGTCACGCACACAGACACATAGCGCCCCACCTCCTCTGCGCTTCACACGCTCTTCTACCTCAGCCCTTACCCTCGAAACTGCTGACCTTTCTGCTGTCCCCGAGGGTTTGTGCTTTCCAGAATGCAATAGATTCGAAATTATAGAGGACACAGCCTTCTAGATGGGATCCTTTCACTTAGTCATAATCATCTGTATTTCCCAACTGTCTTTGCATGCAACAACAGCTGATTTCTTTTCATTAGTGAGTAGCATTCCATTGTCTTCCTGTATAGGTAGTTTATTTAACCCTTCACCTAGTGAGAGATGTTTTTGCAAGGCAAAGTGGGGGGCCACGGTTTTCATTCAGCATGTCCATTGCTTGTCCCACCAACTCTGACCCCAGCTCCCTCCCTTCCTTCCATCTACTGGAGGATGACTAAGTGATGCAATCCATGCAGGGGGTCTCAATGGCGAGGAGAAACCACTGGGTCAATTTTGACCAAGTAGAAAATGGGCTGACGCATAAAGTGGTGAGATTCCTGTCACTAGATGCCAAGGAAGTCTGGGAGGAATATTTCAGGAAAGAAGCAAAACTTTCAATGGGAAATTTCTACTATCTAAAATATAAGGCCTGCTTTCATATGTTATTCTATGATAGAAGTGTTTTGTTTAAGGTACAAGTTACGTTTTCTCTCTTGCCTCTTCAGTTCTCCCCAAGAGAAGGTGAGGTTGATCAGGCCTGACTCAGGCCTGCCCTGGGCTTCACAGCCATGGGCAGAATCCCAGAGCCCCATGTTGGCCTGACTCACTCTCTAGCACTGTGTTCTCTGTAGATTGAAGAAAAGACCATGAGAACCCTGGGCTGCCTCAGTTCATTCCCAAAAAACCTCTGGATGCCAGGAATTATTATTTTCTAACGTACAGATGAGGACTCTGAGGACAGAGAGGTTAAGGAGCTCATCAAAGCCACAGGGTCAGTCAATAATGATCAGAATTTGAAGCCAGGAAGGTGGTTCTGGAACCTATACTTTGAACCTTTCTAACCAAGAGCCCCTTTCCATATCCAGAAGGCTTCTGCCTTTATACATGCTTTTGGTGGTCAGACTGGGCCCCACTGGTCCCCCATTGCTCTGCTAACAGGCTCATTTTGTCAGCTCTTGGGACCTGGGCAATAGGGCTCATCTCTCTGGGTTGTATGCTCATCTGCTACTATCCAATGTGGAGAACTGATCTGGGTTCAGGGGCCCAGGGCAAATGGGATGGCTCTGCTGTAGACTTGCCTTCCCTTGTTGAGTTAATGCCTACTTGTAGACTGCAGCTGAACTGTCACTTCCTTTGGAAATCTTACTAGAAATCTCTATCCTCCCTTACTTTAGAGGCCTTGGTCAGGGTACGCTGGATGCTGCTGCAGTAACAGCTTCAATGATCAAAACGTCAGTGACCACTGCTTGTGAAGTGCACTTTCAACCATGCCTAGAGCCAACAGAGCCAGGTAACTCTCCAGGGCCTAGACCCTCCCTGTGGCCTATCCAAGTCATTCCCCTCTTATCCTTCACCCTCTGCAACATATTTGCCTCAAAGGAGAACAAAAGGCAAAAGAATCCTCAGGGGTGTTTTAATGGCTGATGCACACTCAGTGGTCAGATCCAATCACAAGACCCCAAAGGTCTTGGAAGTGAGTCCCCTGCAGGTCCAGGCAGTAGAGGAGGACTGGATGTGGGGGAAGACAAGAAACATTCACCGCGCTAGACCAGGCCTCCTTGTTATTACTCTCATATCACTATGCACAGTCAGTTACACGATGGATATTGATTCTTTCCCCAACCTCCACAGAATGTAACTTCTGTGAGACAGGAATCCTGCATAAACTTACCTGATGTTGATTGAAAGAGCAGATAAATGAATGGAAGTATGGATGGTTAGGTGAATTCATGAGTAGAAAAATGGGAGGATGAATAGATAGATGGACAGTTGAATAAAACTGTGGCCAACCCTTTGTACAAAAGACAACACGTGCACAACTCAATATCACTTAGATGTATCTGTCTTGTCCACTTGGGTTTCAGAACTAGTATAATCCTCATAAGTAGTAATTAACATGTCCAGGGGATTAGCATCTGAGAACTCTCAAAGAATTAATTACGGTGTACAGCATTCAAGATGCAACCCAAATCCCCAGAAGTCATCTGGGAACAGAAGCCTATGTCTTTCTTGCTGACCTCCTGGTGCTCTCTGTGACTGCAAAGGGCAATCAGAGTGTTTGAGGGTGTCACCAGGGAAAGGTTCCTTGTTTCGGCCAGAGCACAGCAACATCTTCCCTGCCCCATCATCTCTGGCTATAGCTCAGAGGAAAGAGGTAAGTGACATATTTTGGGACTACAGCAGAAAATATGATCTCCATCCAAAACAGAGTGAGGCACGTGTTAGTCAGCTCTCTATAGCTATAAGAAAATATGTACAAAAATCAGTTTCAAAGGAGGAAAGATTACTTTTAGATCATGGTTTCAGAGGTTTTCACCTGTGGTCATTGGACCTTATTGCTTTGGGCCCATGCTATCACAGTGTATCATGGCTGAGACCATGTATGGCACAGCTGTTAACCTCATAGTGGCCAGAAAGTAGACATAGAAGAGGCTGGGATTCTAACGTCCCATTCCAAGGCAGGGCCTGAGTGACCTCATTGCCTTCCATTAGTCAAGCACCACCACTTTTAGGTCTGGTCACCTCCTCCTAGTGTCACAGAGGGCACCAAGCATTTAGCTCATGAGCTCTGGGGGACAAAGCAGGAATTAAGATGGACCTGCCTTTCAAACTCCCAAAGAGGAGTTGGGCTTCTTCCACAATAAAGACAACCTTGGAGAACAAGATATTAAACTCTTGCAATCACCTTTCCTCTCAGAACCTCAGCTTCTCTTCGTGTCACTTTAGATCTTTCCCCTGCACTAGCTGCTGTGACACATAGTGAGGAGTGAGGAGAGAAACCCTGTACAATGGATAATGGTCATCAAAGGACCTAGTCATGGGATGCATGGAGCAGCTGAGTGTCCGCAGGGCCACGTGAAGCCTCCTCTTCTCTCTATTGATTAATATAATTCTCTCTTAATACACAGAGGTATCACACATGGTGATCATTGTCAAGTCACTATTCTCTTCACGTTCTCCTCCATCGGGGTACATGGTAGACCTGCATTTTCTTATTTCAACTACGTAACTGCCAACTTGCCTTGACCAGTGGAATGTCAGTGGTTGTCATATGTGTCACTTTTGTCATTGTATAACTCAATAGGCTTTTTATTTTTTTTTTAACCCTTGGCCTCCTCCTTGCCATGCAGTGGATCTATTTTAGCAGCTCCCTGAATGAGGCAGGAGTTGCATACAGTCCTCTGGTCCCTGCAGTGGACAGACGTAAAAAGCAGCTACTATTGTGTTAGGGTATGCAGTGTTCAGGCCTCCCCATCCTGCCTAGGACAGGGTTGCTTTAGAGCACAGGCTCCAAGGTTGACTGAGGAGCGCCAAATGGAGTGAGTCCCCCGTGGGCAGTAGGCACTCAGAGGGGGCACCATGGAGCATGTGCTCAGCATGGCATCTCTGGAGTCAGGCAGCTTTGGGTTTGAACTTCCACTTAGAGACCGAGTGATTTGTTGCAAGCTATTTTACATCTCTGGGTCCTGTTTGCCATTTCTGAAAAATAGGGCTAGCAGGCATTTCATAGGATTGCAGTGAGGGTTGAGGGAGAAAAGGCCCAGAGCTTAGTGAGGTACCAGCCTGCTATGTAGTAAACACTCAGCAAACACTGGCACAGAGGGAAACACACCCCACCAGGCCCAGCCGGACCTCAGTAACACCTTGGGGTGCCTTGCTCAGCACTTCACCCAAGAGTGATGATCTGGGCCATGGCATGTTGTCTGTTTTTCCTGGGAATGTATCTTTGTGCCAACAGGGGGAGGGAACATAGTCACTGGCTCCAGGCTCTACTGAGGTCCACTGAGTCACCTTCCTTCCCATCTTGCCTCTGATCTTTTGTTCATGTGGCCACTGATGGAACCTCCTCTCTTTATCAGCTGCATGGGCAGCAGCTGGGCAGCTCAGGAGATTTTTTCACGTGCCTCCTTACTCTGCCCTTCTAGAACCCACTCCAGAGAAGCAGAAGCATCCACAGTGCACAGTGGCAATAGGAGACCTTTGGAGGCAGGTGCTCCAGCTCTGATACCATGAAGGGGCTCTTGCTTTATTTTGTGGGAACAGGAACTCTTACCCATATACACCTGGGAGCGCAGTGCCTCAGCTCAGTGTTAAGACCTTTTACCTAGACCCAGAGTGTCTGAATGATCCTCTTGTTTTGCTCTTATGCTCCTCCACTCCCAGAAGCTATTCATCTAATCTTAGGGGACAATAAATACGAGTCTGACCTATCATGACTTTTGTAAAGCCCAGGGTATGGGCTCAAATCATTTTCTCCCCTTCTGCCTTCCCAACCTTTTCTGGAAGCAGTGTTTACCATACATTGGAGCTGAGTGGATGCAAAGAAGGGGTCGTAGGGTAACAGAAAATATCAGGGAAAAACAACAAATTGCTAAGTACTTAAAATTGCCACCCTCGTTACTAGCTATTACTATAATTGTTATTACTGTAATCATTGTAGCGACAGTGAGTTATGGGTACTTTTATTAATCAGTGAAGTCTCTTTGCTTTGTGATCCTCTGTCCAAACAATCCCACACAATTAAAGCTTTGCTTTTGCCCTATTGGCTCAGAAAGTATTTCATGACCTTAAGCCCACACGTTTCTGGCCTCCTCTCACTTGCTGGTTGATTACTCTAAGACATATCCATACATATCTTAAATGAATCTCCCATACATACACATCTCGTTTTGCATTATCATTTCAGTCATCTATAGCTGCACACATAGATTGTCCCCTAAATTAGCACTTAAAGCAATTACTTCATTATGTTAATTCTAGAATCAGGAAAAATATTTGTCGCTCCTTGCCTGGCTGGACAGCTTCCCTCTCTGGGAAGCTGGGCTATCATCTTGCTCTTTATTGCCTTCAAGAGCCAGCCTGCTGGTTAATACTATCCCTGTGAAGAAAAGCACAAAACCTGCATTCTATCTGTTAACGAAACACAGCGCCTTCTACGTGATGGTCCAGCCGACTCCCGGACTCTGGAGAACCGAGCAGCGGTAACCACTGTGAAGGTGCTGGAGAGACACATGTGCGCACGCCTGCGTCCTGTTCCCACTTAGTGTCTAAAGGCCAGGCCTGATGGAGAGCTGCTTCTAAGAGTAAAGGTGACTGAGAACATGGCCCACAGCACTTGTTCCCCCAGATCTCAGACTTTGCCTGAGACCAATTTTCTGCTCAGTACTTCATGTAACTCGTAACAAAGAACCTGCTTTAGTCTATTCATTGTACCTTATCTTAAATCATTTAGGATTAGGTTTTCAGTTTTGTTCACTATCGGAGATGCCTGGGACAAATCGTTTTATAAATTGTTGCCTATTGAAAATATAATAATATTAACTGATAAGTATAAAAACTGTAAGAAATACCAAAAAAAAAAAAAAAAAGAAAGAATCAGGAAAAGACAAAACTGATATGGTCAGTCTCTGTGCCCTGGCGCCTTGACTCCTGGGAAAATTCTAAGGCTAGGGATGACTTGCTGGAATAGGAAACATTTGGAGATGCCTTTGCTCACACATCTGATGCATGAGGCTGAGTGTGGCTGGAACCCTCCTGGAGCTTTCCACATGGACAGGGCTCCTCCCATCATGGCGACCTCAGCCTGCCTTCAGGCACCCTGGGGAGCTAAAGGCAACCGTCTCAGAGAAGCAGGTGGAGTCTCTATTGTCCGTGATGAGCCAACCCATATGCCATATTCCAGCATTCTCACCTTTAGTCCCAGCTCTGCCCAGAATCAAGGGGGAGAGACAGATATCCCACTTCTTAGCAGAAGGAATGTCAAGGACACACTGTGTCTTAAACTGTTGATGATACTATAACTAATTATTGTAGGCTTTGGTTTTTTTTTTTTTTTTTTTTTTTTGCCTTTTTGAGACAGGGTCTCACTATGCAGTTCAGGCTGGCCTTGAGCTCACTTTTGTAGCCCAGGCTGGTCTCGAACTTGCACTGATCCTCCTGCCTCAGCCTCCCAAGTGCTGGGATTACAGGCGTGTGCCACCATGCCCGGCTCAAGACTTTGTATTTTATAGCTGTTTACTTAGTGCATGGTTCTGGAGGTGGAAAGCCCAAGAGCAGGGTGCCCAAGAGCTGCTCAGCCTCTGCTTGGAACCCCTAGCCTCCCTAATCTTGGGGCCACACTGAGGTCACATGCCAAGGTAGAGAAAGTGTGCTAACTCCCTTCCCTTTTCCTTTGCCTGCTATCATAGGGCCCCATCCACATGATTTCATCTAATTATTATGAAGTCCCCAAAGGCCCCACTTTCAAATACAGCACTACCTTGGTTCACAAATGCCTTTGTTGCAAACAACTTGGTCCAAAATTAGAAGCATTTGGCAAGATTTTGTTACTGTCTGCAAATGACAAACATGATTGTGGCCATCTTTCCATGCAAACACAACCGTGACCATCTTTTCCAAAATCATGGAACCCATCTTTTCCAAAATCATGGAACAAATTTAGTTCATGAACTGAGGTACCACTGTACTATTCCTTCCATACAAACTATAGGATTAAATTTCTAATACACAAACTTTTGCAGAGATGCAATAGCACACAGTAGGAGCATTTGAGATAGGAGTTACTGACCCAGCAGCCTTCAGAACATATAATCTGTCGCAGTCTTAGAAATTTCCCTCGAAAATAGACTATGGCTCGGTTCTCTGCTGCTTTTCTATTCCCTGTCGTGCTTTATCTTGAAAGTGCTGCCTGCTCAGCAATATTTCTTGAGAACCCAGCCTATGATAGAGCAGCCCCTGAATATTATGGAAGAATACAGCTGGAGTCAAGAAGCATTTAAGAATCGATGAATCTAGCTGGCGAGATAGCTCAGCGGACTAAGCACCTGCGTAGGCACTGGGTTCAATCCCCGGCACTATATGCTGAGCTGGCCCTGCCCACCCAGGTGTACTGAGCCGGCCACTGAAACCAGATGTGGTGCCGCATGCCTGCAATCCCAGTGCTGGGGAGGCTGAAAACAGGAGGATTGCTATGAGCAGAGCTGTGTAGTGAGACCCTGTACCAAATATATTTTAAAATAAAATAAAATAATCGATGAATCACTGAGATATATACATTATGTAAACTAGTATAGAAACTTCTATGCACGGGTCAGTGGTCCCAGTTATGGACCTCCTGAGGCCAGCCTTGAAGAGTTAGACATCGTGCCACGTCAACACAGCTGCTAAGGACAGATTTGAACCCAGAGTTTATTTGCTCTCCAGTCCAGAGTCATCTGCACAGAGAGTGGCGCGTGTCCAGAGGAAACAAAGATTTAAAAAAAAAAAAAAAAAAAAAAAAAAAAGGTAGGTAAATCTGACTCTCCAAATGTTTGTCTTGCAGGTTCCGCCAGCCCCTAATCCAACATCTGCTGTTTCTCCTCACTGCGCTGCCCCTTCCAGAAGGCTCCGTCAGGAGAGGGCTCTGCGTTCAGGGTCGCGAGCTGGGCCCCCCGGTAACCGAAGCTGGTTGGCAAGTGGGCTTTGAACAAACTCGTCTTCTGAAGTGCCGAGTCGGTTTCACAAGTACATAAAATAACAAGGGAATCAAAGGCATAAACATGAACAAGCCTGTAATCGTCACCGAGTCAGGCGGGTGAGGGGCAGGAGGGCGGCTTCGGATGCCTTCGCGCCTCCTGTTTTCTTTGCAGGCGATTGCAGGCTGCGGGGCCATCTGTTCCCTGTTGTGGGCGGTTAAGTGAAATGGGCTGCCAATACAAATAGCCCCACTTGAGGTTTGTTTGCATAAATTGTTTTGAAAGCTTCATGACGAATTTTCAGGATTACTTGCAGTGGTAGGGACCTCGGTGGAGGCGGAAATATAAATTTAGCCATGCCAGTTGGAAGCTATTAATTTGCTCGCAGCCCATCACCTTAGCTCTCCTGTTTAACTGCCTGTGTGACCTTAGGCAGATGAATTAACCTCTCTGGTCTTTAGTTTCCTCGTCTGCTCGATGGGAGGTGATAGCCATAGCAGCTACCTCATGGGATTATGAGTTCGAAACAAGACGATGCAGACAAGTGTCTAGTGCCAGGGCTGGCATGTAGGATGTGCTTAATAAATAGAAGAAAATAGTATTTTCTAAAATAAGAGGAATGGTTCCATTTGGTGTGACAGTCTGAAAGCTTGGGGTAGCATTCTAGTTCAGTGTGACTTTCTGTTCAGGTGACCTCAGAAGAGCCGTTCATATTTGCTGAGCTGCAGATGCTAGCAGGTGCCCTCTGGGCAGCATGCAGCGCGCCTCATGTCCATGAGTGACCACTGTGGTGGCTGCTCTGCGGTGCCCTTGCAAGGCGACGCTGGCTGGAACTTGAGCCCTTTCTTCTGCAGCCTGGGACCCTGTGTCTGCTTTGTGTCCCTTGGCAACTCAAGTTGCAGGTTCAGAGCCCCCTACAGCAGGGGCCACGTGGGCCTGTAGGGGTGAACACTTAGTTATTTCTACTCTGGGAGAGAAACAGGGACCTGAGATTCCTGAATAAGAGTGTGACTGGGTCTGAACTTTAGCAAAAAGACCCTGGAATTGCTACCTGCATGCATTCAGCTGGGGAACAAGATGCTGCAGATGGCTGACTGGGAGGTCCTGGTGCCCAGCTCAGCCCACTGAGAGCCTGCTGGATTTCCAGGGGTCCTGGGGCAGCTCCAGAGAGAAAGCCCATATGTAATTGGTCTCTAGGGCAGGAGAGACACAGACAGACAGGGGAGGGAGAGGGAGAGAGAGGGATTGAGGGAGAGAGAGAGAGAGAGCGAGAGCGAGAGCTAAGAACAGATAAAATGAAGTGGACAGGATACAGAAAAGGAAAGAAATAGAGAAGAAGAGATAAATACTAGAGTTACAGACATAGGAGAAAGAGACGGAGAGACAACGTGTGAAACTCAGAGAGAGACAAAGACACACAGAAAACGTGTGACAGAGATTAGTTCAGAGACAGGAAGGGAGACACACATGCAATGAAAGAGTTATCTAAACAGACAGAAAGAGGAATATAGACACAGAAAAGGAAGTGGGGACATGGAGAGAGAGGACAAAGGGAGAGGTCAGTAGCTACGCCAGATTCCCATTTCCTGATGCTAGAGAGCTCTGAGCACTGTCCATCCAGGGATCTGTATGTCCAGGAGCCATCAGAAGCAATGGTGGCCACCATCTCTTCCTGGAACACCAGTTGCCCTTCAGCCCCTAGCCTGGCACTCTGGTGGCCTCCCAGCCCTTTCTTCTGCCTGCCTGCGGCCCATCCTGCGATGGAGACCAGGGGCTGCCCAGATGGAGCTGAGGCGGACACCCCTGGCCACGCCCCCTGGAGCATTTCTACCGATGACAGTTAAATTGTTGGGGCCTCTTTGCTTCATTTCCACCACAGATGCAAGAGTCGAGGGACGACCGCGCCAAATGAAAGCCAGCTGCCCCCTCGCATCCTTGCACATTTTGCTTCTCTTCAGATGGTCTTCTGACTTTCAACTCAGACGGGCCAGCTGCTTTGACAAGCTCTAGCACTTAGCAGTATTTTATTGTGTGATTCACCTAACTCTAGAGTTTTCTACTTATCCTCAGCTAATGGGCTAAATCTGGAGCCACTTACTAAAATAGGTTTGGTTTAGCAAGGAGCAGAGTCATTCCTCCTCAGTCAGGGCTGCAAGGGAAAATATTCTGTTTTAATTGTGGCTCACCAAGCGGCCGGCTGGCCTTTTCTGTGAGAGGAGTGGTGCATATCATAGGCAGGTTGGGAACTTGTTCTCCTCCCAGGAGCGCTGTGCAATCTGTTGCCTGGGTCACTGGATGAATGTTTGTTGAGCTTCTGCTATGTGTAAGACCACGCAAGAGCAGCAGTGGTGCTTGGGCTCTGGTTTCCACCATGGATGTTATTCTCTCCCAGGGGATCCTCACTAGTGCCTAGAGATGCATTTGGTTGTCCTAGCTGGGAGGAGAGGGGGCTGGGAGTGCCGCCAAGCACCACACAATAAACTGGATGGTTCCTTGTTTCCTGCAACACAGAATGATCTGACCTAAAATGTCAACTGTGCTGCTGTGGAAAAATTCTGCTCCAGGTAGAGGGAAGCAGAAGTAATTGGAACTATGCCCCAGGTGGCCCGTGGCCAGGCTAGGTGCACAGACTATGTGTGACCAGCGCCAGTCACTGTGAGTCACATTGTCTTTGATGAGAACGGGCTTCCTGGATATAGCTGTGCAATATAACAGCCCTGTAGGCAGAGGGAACAGCCACAGTAAAGCTCGAAGGCAGCACGGTTCATGCTGCATCTGGGATGGAAAGAACTTGGAGGGCTCTGGAAGGGAGGAAAAAGCCGGACTTGTGCTGTAACCTAGGCCTTTGTTCTGTACGCAGTGAGGTGCGATGAGCTTTGAAGCAGGAGATGAGAAAGTCTGAAACTCACTTTGGAAAGACTCACTGTGCCGTCATAGGTCACACAGGCATCTGTCAATAGGGCTGGAGAGCTGGAGGAGACTGGCTCTGAGGAGGGACAGCAGCAGAACAGCTGTCACGTGGCTACGGGACTGGAAGAGGCCCTGGTGTGGGCTTCCACTGTGTGGAGGTGTGTTTGGGGATGAGAGGGCATCCAGGTGGGGGCCCCCATTGCATGGAGGTGTATTGGGATGACAGGACATCAAAGATGTCCCTGTAATTGGGGCCAGGTCACAGGGTCCTCCTGAGTGAATCCCAGAAGACTATCCATCTGGCCCCTTTATTGCCTTCCTGTGTGCCCATCTGTCCTGGGGCCCTGCCTCTGTGTCAGGTGTCAGTTTTACCCTTTAACATGGTGGTCACCATGAGACGCAGAAAAAAGGAAAGCGACGTGGACTTGGCATCTCGTCATGTCCGTGTCTGCAGTCACTGCAAGGGTACTGCCCTGTGGAGGCCATCTGCTACACACCTGGGAGGCTGACGTGCAGGGCCCAGTGCCCTGCTGGGGAGCATGCTGCCTCAGTCCCCTCGCCTGTACCTGTGGCCTTCACTGTCCACACCATGGCTCCTGCTCTTCCCAGATTTGCAATGTCTCCTTCCTTGTCCCGTTGCATTCTGGTCCATGTACAACGGGTAAGACCGAGGGTGGCCTAACCAGTTATGGGGTACAGATCTGCAATTTTGACTCTTACTAAGTCAATATTCACTGCATCAGTCTATTATTGCAAGCCACTTTTATGTAATATCCTGGAGGTGGCCTCCTGAGTCACCTACCCAAGGAGCCCAGCTCTTCTCCCTAGAAGGCAAGGGCCTTCAGCTAAAGAGTCAATTTCTCATTGCCTCAGGTTCCTAGTGTGTACCTCCTGGAGGACAGCTGCATCACTGGTAAGGTTATCCTAAAGACTAAAGCAGCAAATGGATGTAGAATGTTCTAATGATAGCTGGTAAAAAAGTAAATGCTCAATAAATGCTGAGTATTTTGGTTGCTATGGTCATGATTTTCACTGGACCCCTTTCCGTCTCTTTACCTTAGGATTTGAGAGATGGTCCTAAAAAACCAGTCAATGGATGCTGTGTAAAAGATACTTAGCAGAGGTGATGCACACCTATAGTTCAATACCTCTGGGAAGCTCAGGCAAGAAGATTGCAAGTTCTAGTCCAGCCTGGGCAACTTAGTGGAACCCTAAATAAAATAAAATAAAATAAAATAAAATGATGAGGATGTAGCTCAGTGCAAAAGCCCTGCCTTCAATCCCCAGTACCAAAATGAATGAATGGATGAAAGAATGAAAAAAAAAAAAAAAAGAAAGGGTACTGGGCTAAGTAGCCACAAGTAAAAGTGCTGGCCTTGGTCCTCCAGATGGCAGAGGGCTGCCCTGTCTGGTGCATTTGATCATGACTGCCACACACTTTCCCTGACTCTTGATGCCAGGCTCCGGCTCCCATTCTACACCTGATGTTTGGGCCACAGCACTGGGATTGAGGCAGCTGCACTTGAAACGGCCACTGCTGAGCTGAGGAGACTCCACCAGCCCAGGCCCTAGCCCCAGGGAAATGTCCTTTTGGTTATGCCCAATAAGCATAATAAACTAAAAAAAGGGGAAAATTAACTTGGACAAAGTGATTTCAATTTGTGTGTTTGAGAAGAACCTGGAATGACTTAGAAGAGGGAGATGACAAATGCCCATTTCCAGAAATTATTAGCTGAAGCTGCAACCACCAGTGCACCATCCCAGTCTGCCCTGCAGGAGGAAACACGCCACCCCCCCTACCCCCATGGTTTAAGCCTGTGCACCATGAGGATAAATGGTAACAGACTACTTTATCATCAATGGGTTAAATGCATGGCTGGAGCATAAATCAACAACAACAGCAAAAACCCAACTTTCTCTTTAAAGATGAAAAATCCAAACTCATTGTGCAAAGGTTTGGGGAAGCTCCTGGCTGAGTGGCTCACCGGGTCACCAGCTGTGGTGATGGTCCTGGCTCTAGGATACATCGTGCTACTGAGGATCTGCAGCGGTGGGACCCCTGCTAGGCACATTAACCATGTTGCATTTAAACACACACAAGGCAAATTCCCGTGCCTTTTGGCACATCTGGTCAAAGTCCTAAGGGCAAATTAAGCCCTGCATACCCTACAAGAGCTGAGGAGGCAAGTGCTGTGTGGCCCCATCATGGGCCCATGTCAGGACACGGCCACTGGGTGTCACTGTGCCACTGGGCTGGGCTTACATAAGCATTTATCTGGCTGTTAAAAAACCCTGCTTCTTAAGGAGAGCAGTGGAAATGACGGTTGGGCAACTACTCCAATGGGCCTTAACTATAATGTAAACCTTGTCAAACAGAGATGTTTACAGTGGGAGGTATTTTACATGACAAAGTTTCACATACTAGGTGATGTTCTAGATCCAGTTTCAAACCAAAAAAAAATTTTTTTAAAGGAGATGAAGAAGAGAAAGACCAGAGAAATCAAATGAACATCCTCAACCCTTAACTGCCCATGCTGTGATATTTTGATAGGTTATATGTGAATTCCACAAAGACTTCTTTCTTTCTTTCTTTCTTTCTTTCTTTCTTTCTTTCTTTCTTTTTTCTTCCTTCCTTCCTTTCTTCCTTTCTTCCTTTTCCGTCTCTTTTTCTTTCTTTCGTTCTGACAGTTTCCCCATCATCACCTTCCAAAAGCTACACCAAAAAAAAAATTTTTTTTTTTTTCAAATGAACACAGGCAAGGATGTGTCACCCATGATGGATTGCTCACTCCGGCTCAGCTTTTGATAATTAAGTTCTACTCTCCCCAGAAGAAGCCTATTCTGCCAAATCCAAAATACCCTGGAAAATGTAAAATTAGAACCTTATGAGGAAAAAAAAAGATTAAAAGAGCTAACTATGTATGTGTGTAGTTTGGCTAAGTGGTGATAGGGTTGGGGTGGGACGAGGAGTGGGTATGTGATTTGGTAACTGGCTACTAATCTGCCAGGGACACGTGGCAAGGACCAAAGGGATATTTACACACTGAGACAAGGTTGAATTCAGAGTAAGTAGATGATGTAAATGAAAACAAAAAAAGAGTATTTAAGGTAAACATTGCACAGTCTTGACTGCTGGGAACTAGCATTTCAATTAAGACTGAGTCTGCAAGCAAGGGAAGGAGTTAGAGACCCCAAGCTGGAGAGGTCTCGCAAGTGCTCGCTCTACACAGGCGAGTGGCAGAGCAGAGGCAAAGGTCTGGAATCTGTCCTTGTTTCTCAGGGACCGGGCAGGTTTCCGTAGGGCTCTATAAGTCTCACAAGTTGACACATCGTTATGTATAATTTGCTAACTAGAACACTCAAGCCCTGACGGGTAGTTCTGAATCCTGAAGACAGAGATCCAGAAACCTGCCCGGGGATCTTGGCAGAGGTCAGGGAGCGCGTGGGCTAGCCTGAGGGCAGCAGCCCATGCTCACGGCTTGGAGGCCATCATCTTGTTTCCCTCGTTTGTGGTTTGCCTGCTACACCCAGACTGTACTGCTGGAAAATCCAGCCCGAAACCACCCAGTCCCTTCATCATGGATCAACACTACCAACCACAACAAGCACCAGGAATTACTGAGTGATTTATTAGAGGAGACTGCAAAAGATATTTTAAAAGCAAATTCTCTTATGCCCATGTAATGTAGCAAGGGGAGCGAGGAGAGGCCAGCAACCCATGTGGCCATCACATTCTTGGCAGAGAGCACTTCTTAGTTGGCTCTCCAGTGGACAGGAGCCAGGTTTCACAAACCATTTCTATCTTGAGGACTGGTAGTGTTCATTTGATCACCCTGAAAGCTGGATCCTTATCGGTCCCAGTAATTTATCTCTTTGGAAGGAGAAAGTAGGGGCAAAGATAGATGCAGCTGATAAATACATTCTATTCCAGTGCACAATCAGCTTCAGTTAAACATTCAAGCCTTGCCAGGGGGGCAGGGGAATTTGCTTTTTCTCTGTGAAATTGATATTTCAAACGGCCCTAGCTGAGGTTGGTTCTCCAAAGCTCCTCTACTGCCCGCCTAGGTGACGCTTAAGGAGCCCGGTGGGAAAGTAGTTTCTTAAGTCTGTGGGGAAGAGGTTGGATAGGAGGATGGCCAGGTCGGGCCTGATTGATCTTTTCTCTTAGCCAAGAAGCCCTGTGGTTTTTGCTCCAGATTTTTGTTTTTTTCCTCTGACGGCAAGCCTCACTTTAAGGGCAGTCTGGCCTGACCCTGGGCTGGAGGGGTGAGATAGTTTGAACCTGTTCTTTGTCAGAACTCCCTCCCCAGTGAGGAGGCTTGGTGGGAACCCAGAGATAAAAAATGGGAACTGGCTTCTTCCATGGGGCAGGAAAACAAGCAGGAGGAAGAGAAGACTTCCTGCTCCTCTCTGTCAGCTGATAAGCCTAATTGGCTGGGGCTGCCTGCTGCACATTGATTGCATCTCTAAATAAAGCACTATTGATCAGCACAGCGCCGTGAAACAGGGCAGCATGGGCAGCAGTCCTGCCCCTGTTACTTGGCCAGCAACCTTTTCCTGTGGTCCTCTTCTTAGCATTATAAATTGGGTCAAGGGTGAGAAGCATCCTCAGAACATAGAGCAGGACTTTAGAATGACTTTCTAACTAATCCAGGATTCAGTGAGCTCCTGCTTTGGACAGAAAGATGTCTTCATTGGAGTCAGGATGAGCTGAGTCATTCAGACTGTTTTAAGTGAGTTTTATGTTTCAGTTAAGCCTCAGAATAAACATAAGTACCCTGAGGGACCTGAAGGCCAGGTGGCCTGGCTGGGGGACTGCAGGGTTGGCACAGTCTGGGACAGCAAATGTATGGAATCTGGGATGGCTCCAGATTGAGATACGAGAGCAGAAAGGGCTGGGATAAGAATATCCATCCTGGAGAACTGTGAAGAAATAAAAGCAATAGACTAGGTGTCTACGTGCAGTGTGGCTGACATTTCCTTGCATGGCGTTGGGTTGAAGAAGTAGCAAACATAGAGAGACATCTAATGTGATGCCTTCGATGTGATTTAAATATACATGTGTGCAAAACCACACACATTTCTCTGTCTCTTTCTGTCTCTCTGTCTCTGTCTGTCTCTGTCGCTCTGTCTCTCTCTCTCTCTCTCTCTCTCTCTCTCTCTCCTCTCTCTCTCTCTCTCTCTCTTCTTTCTCTCCTCAAAACAAAGGATTAAACTCAAGGTCTTTTCACTGAGCTACATGCAATGCCTACCTTATCTTTTAAATTTGAGACAAGGCCTTGCTAAATTGTCCAGGCTCAACTTGAAAGCACACTCCTCCTGCCTCGGCTCCCAAGAGTGCTAGAAGTTACAGGCATGCAGAACAACACCTGGCTTGATAAGGCTATTGCCTGCTCCTGAGCCTCCTGAAGAGCTGGTGTCTTATTAAAAAAAAAAATATATATATATATATATATATATATATATATGTATATACATATATAATTACACATTATATATACACATATACATACATTACATATATTATAAATAAATATGCATACAGTAAACTATGTACCAAATGTGGAGAAATTTAATACAATTATGGTTTTCCCTGCATTAAAAAGACTTTTTATTTTGGAATAATTTTAGATTTGAAGCAAGGTTATAAGGAGAGAAGTGAGACTTCCACTACACAGAACCAAGGGGCATTTGTTACACCTAAGAGATGAAGTGCACACACCTTGAGACCACAACACTAAGCAGAAGAAGTGAGACTCATGCGCTTAAATATCGTGTGATTTCTCTCATAAGAGAAACTAAATTATAAAGAGCAAAATAAAAGATAAATAATAGGAAGTAGGTAGAAAGATCTTTCCCAAATGGGAAGGGTATGCAGAGACAGAGGGGAAGAGAAGGGGAGTGAAAAGAGAAATTAAGATGTGCTATGTAGGAGCACCAACCTGGCACAGGCAGTGCAAACATCATGTGCCACAGATGTACACACTTATTAAAAGGTCAGAAAGAAAAAGAAATGAGCTTGGCATTGTTTAATCAACCAACTTCCTGTTAGAATTTCACCCTCTTTCCTGCCCATGTGGAATAGGGGCCATTGGATAATGCAATGCCTTGTCTCTTACACCTCCAGTCCGCGATTGTTTTTCAGGCTTTTCTTGCTTCGTACGACCTTGACAGCTTTGACGAGACCTGGGCAGGTATTTTGCAGGGTGTCTCTCTTTGGGTTGGTTTGGTGTTTAGGTAGGAGTTGTGGCTTTTTGGGAAGGGACATCACAGAATATTTTCCTTCATATGGGGAAATGGAATAGCAGCATAGTTTTTCAGTAGTAACGTTGACCTCCACCACTTGGCTATGATGCCATCTGCCGGGTCTCACCACTATCACCTTAATATTTTACCCTTTCTCCTACTCTGTTCTGTACAGGGAAGGGCTAGGTCCAGTCTATGATCAAGAAGAGACTTAGTATGTACTTCTTGGAGTGGGTGTCCATATGCATTTTTGAGTGCAGTTTATGGTTGTGATAAAATAATAAAACCCTAAAATTTACCATCTTCCAAATTTTTAATATACAGTTTTCTGTGTCCATTTAAAAAATACCTTTCAGACACAATGTACATGCTGTAATATTCATCCCTTTAAAGCATAAGACTCAGTGATTTTTAGTATATTCACAGGACAGCATAACAGTTATCACTAGGCTTAAAAGATTTTCACCTCTCCAAAAGGAATCTTCCTATTCATGAGCAGTTGCTCCTCTTTCTGTCTCTACACGGCAGCCACTAGTCTACTTTGTACACCTACAATGGTTTCATACTATGTGTGCTCTTTCTGGGTATTTTCAATTGGCAAAACATTTCAAAGTCAATCCACATTGTGTCACATGTCACTACATGATTCCTTTGTACTGAGGAATAATGTGCGTGGATAGTGTACATTTGACTTATCACCTCTTCAACTGATGGGCATTGTATGATTTCTACCTTTTGGCTAACCTGAACTGTAGTTATGAATATTCTTAGATCAGTTTCTTTTCTGTATATTTGTTTTTATTTCTCCTTGATATGCTTTAGAGAAGAATTGCTGATGCTTATGACACACCTATGATTAATATTCAAGGAACTGCTGAATGTTTTTCAAAGTGGTTTCACCATTTTACATTTCAACACAAGTATATAGAGTTTCTGATTTCTCCACATCCTTGTTCATATTTTTTTATTATAGACCTTATCATGAGGTGTGTAAAATGATATTTCACTGTTGCATTGATTTACATTTATCTAATGGCTACAAATATCGTTCAACATTTCGTGTCTTGATTGGCACATTTTCTTTGGAGAAATGTCTCCTTAAATCCTCTGTTATTTCAGTAACTAGTGAGTCCTTTCATTACTGAATTGGAAGAGTTGCTTATATATTCTATATGCCAGCTCTTTATTAGGTGAAATATTCACAAAATATTTTCTACCTATGAATCTGTTTTCATTTTCTTGAGAGTGCTCTGTATTTTTAAAAAGCTTTTAATTTTGATTTGTTCATTCTATTTTGTTGTTGTCCATGATTTTGATGTAATATCTACAAGACAAATCACTGCATAAGTCCCAAGTCATGGTTCAGGGAGATGGCTTAGTGGTCTAATCACCTGCCTGGCAAAATCAAGGACCAAAGTTTGATGCCCTGTACCTCATGCTATACTAGCCTGGGAACCCCAGGTACACGTGTCAGCCACCAAAACTGGGCATGATAGTATGTATGTGCCTGTAATCCGAGCACTGGGGAAGCTAAGACAGGGGGATCTCTATGGTCCAAGCTGTGTAGCAAGACCCTATACCAAATAAATAAATAAGCAAATAAACAATTAATTAATTAATTAATTAAAAAGTAGGTCCCAGGCCATGGGGATATCCTCCTATGATTTTCTGAGAGACTGATAGCTTTAGTGCTCACATTTAGTTCTATAGTCCATATTAAGGAAATATGTTTCTATGACATAAAGAAGGTACAATTTTACCCTTGGGCCTGCATATAGCAAACTTTCCAGGACCATTTTACTGAAATGACTGTTCTTCCCATTCTTCCCACCACTGAGTTGTCTTGGTGCTCAACGTGCTTCTGAAATGTCCACATTTTTAAAGAAACATTTTGGGGTCTCATTTGTTCTTCATTAAGTTTAATCTGTCCAATCAATCACTGTTCTCAGCAACACTATAAAGTAACATTGCTTAATAAAAAGAATACCTTTGTGTGTGTGTGCATGTGTGCGTGTGTGTGCACACGAGTGTGTGTGTGTGTTAGTGGGGTGTCACAGAAACCTGAATTTGTGTCTTAGCTCCATACTTAGTTACTTAGTTTTACGGGTCAGGAAGCCTGAGGTGGCTCAGCTGGGCCCTCTGACCTGAGGACATTCATGGGTTACAATGGAGGTTTTATTTAGAGTTGCAGCCAGCTAACGTCATAGTTGAAGGAAATGCACTCACAAATGGTGTCACTCTTGTGGGAACTCAGTTCCTCAAAGCGAGACTGTCAAGTAGAGCTGCCCCCAGGTTGCTGCCACATGGGACTCTTCAAAGAACAGCTTGAGCTCACGACATGGCAGCTTGCTTTAGCTCAAGGGAAGGGCATATGAGAGCATGGTTAAGATCAAAGTCAGTCTTTTACAATCTTAAGAGGCTTCCCAACACTGCTGTATAGTTTGTTACATACAGGACACTAGATGTTGGCCATACTGATGAAGATGGCTTTCCACAAGGTCATGGCTGGGGGGTTGGGACCATTGAGACCATCTCAGAAGGCAGCTGTAATAGTTTTGATACAAGATCTCCCTCTGAAGCTCATGTCTTCTGAAGTGGAGCTTTGGACGGTGGTTACACCATGGGGGAAGAGTCCCATAACTGAAGTGCTGTACGGGATAGACTTCATTAGCAGTGCAGTGGACCCTCAGGTGACAATTTTCACAGCCAGAATTTTAGGTTTGATTTCTGGCCAATGTCGTCTGAGCCCAAATGTGTGTGCTTGTGGATTGTGATTTCAGCCAGTGCATTATATAATTGTTATAGGTGCTTTATATTACTGCTACAAAAATAAGCCCAAAAATGTTAGAAAAAAAAGATAGAGAAGGAAGAGAACAGAAACAAAGCAATCATAACAGAAAAGAACAGTTTTAAAGAAAAGACAGAAACAACCCTAGACCAGTTTTTAGTTCTGAAAAGACTGAGACCTAGTGAGTCAGAAGCCAATCCTCATGGGCTGCCGACTTTCCCAAGGAGAGAAATGGAGGTGTTATTTACAGTTGCAGCCAGCTAAAGTCCTCTGAGCTATCTTGGCGCCCAATGACAACCACAGGGCCAGACTCTTGATGTCCTCCTGTAAGGGGACTCTCCTTCCAAACAATAAATGCCTTTCATGTCACCCTCTCTTCCTACAAGACAAAGGTGTCAACATGGATGGTAACTACTGCAGGAAATTGTTGTTTCTGGTAAAGTAGGTGCATGTTATAGTGAATATGCTAGAAAAATTATTGGTGTTTCTAGTAAATGATCATATTATATACCATTTCTTGTCATGGAAAGATAAGTTAAGGGCTCTTGTGGGTACTTTGGGATGCATTATGTACATTTTTATTATTTCTTATGGGAAAAAACCATCTCCCTTTTTTTCTGTCTTTTTTGACACAGGGTCTCCCTGTACAGTTCAGGCTGGCCTTGACCTCACTGTGTAACCCAGGCTGGTCTGAAACTCACAACAATCTTCCTTGTTCAGCCTCCTGAGTTCTGGGATTACAGATGTGCACCACACCCACTGGAAAAACCATCTTGACTTACAACCAACTTGAGTTACAAGCAGCCCTCCAGAATTTGTAAGTCAAGGGTCACTAGGCCTCTGGGGGTGTAATCTGAAAGGGAATGTAGGCCTAACACACAGCCATTGCCTCATGCGTGTGTGTGTGTGTGTGTGTGTGTGTGTGTGTGTGTGTGACCAGTTCAACTTGCCTAGGGCACTGGGTTGGTGTAGCATGTGGTGCCAGGGATCGAACTGCGGTCCCTGCACTTGTCTAAACTTGCCTAACAGGCATTCCAGACCACTGAGCTATCTTGCTGGCCCCTCACTTGCCTCCCTTGCTGGCTTGTTTTTCCACTGACTACTTCCAGGCTGTCATGAGGTGGGCACCTTTTCTTCATGCCTTTCTGCCAGGTTCAGGGTTTCTTCCTTGAAGCCAGACGACCACCAAATGAACTCATGAGCTAAAATGAAATCATTCTCTTTTAAGTTTTACTTACCAACTATCTTGTCCCAGCAATAGAAAACTGACCAAACCAGTAGCCTCCTATCCCCAGCAAAGTTATTTATAGTGTCACAGCTTAGTTTTGTCTTACGCAAAGCAAACTTTTGCAAGTGTTTGGTAAAAGGAGAACCCACTTCTCCAAGGCTTATTCTAATCAGCTTTTTTTGTATCATCAGCTTCTATGTGAGGAATTGGTACCTTGAGTAGTTAGGTAACAAAAAACACACTGCAGCCCAAGATACTCAAGAGGGACCATAATGGCCCCTTTTCAGCACCTGTCCCTGACCTTCACTGAAGACTACATTTTCCCAGGATCCTTTGCCTGCTAGCTTCTGGTTGGGGTCAGCCAATGGGGAGCTGGATTAAAGTTGCAATGAAGAGAGGGGAAGCCTGAGTGTTTCCCTCTCATCCTGGTTTCTGCCTCCAGTGACCTCTTACCTAACTGGTTCTTTAAGTCTTTGGCCAAAGGGAGCTCCATGACAATGACAATGCTCTTTCTGTGCACAATAAGCACTCAGATTCTAGAAGAGGAGGAAAAGCTGAAACCCCCCCTTGCTCTGGCTACAGGGCTATGCACCTAGGCCTGGCTCAGGCCTTCCTATAGATGGAAGTGGCTCTTTTTCCTCATTAATTCACCCAAATTTGCACCTTTTTTTCTAAAGTTTTCAAGGGTTTAATATAGGTCAGCACAGCTCTAGTTAGAAACTTCTCCAGGGCTAGGGAGATAGTTCCATGGCACAAGTGCTTGCCTGGCAACTGCAAGGTCTTGAGTTTAAACTACAGTCCTGAAAAAGAAAGGAAGGAAGGAAGGAAGGAAGGAAGGAAGGGAGGGAGGGAGGGAGAGAGGGAAGGAAAGAAGAAAGAAAGAAAGAAAGAAAGAAAGAAAGAAAGAAAGAAAGAAAGAAAACTTTCTGAGAGAGGATGAAACCACATGCCCTTTTTTGAGAAAAATGCACGTTTTCCTATGAAAGTATGCCACATCTCAGACTTCACTGCTCCCCAAAAGGTCATGGTGCTCCCACTAGGGATTCATGGCCTGCAGCTTAATCACACCACTGTATATAGAGTTTCCAACTTTTGCAAATGTCTTTCACCATCTAGAGATATTTCAATAGACCTATATACCACCTCTTCCATTATTCACTTAAGATTTTCTAGAAATCAACCTAATTTATGTCTTAATTTAACTGGAAAATGTTACTTGATATCACCACAATGTTTCCTGGAAAATTACAGGTCTGGTATGGTGGTTAAGAACCTGGCTCTGGAACCAGACTGCCTGAGTCTGGCTCTACTACTTACTTACTAGCTATGTGACCCGGGGAAAGTTACTTAACCTCTCTGTGCCCTTGTTTCACATCTATAAAAGAAGGATAATAAGAGGGTGGCCTGTAAAAGTTGTGAAGATTCTATAAAATGGTATATGGAAAGCCCTGAAGCTTAGCCTGGGGTATAGCAAGCACATAAATAAATGTTAGCCATTAGAATAATATCAGCTATTACTATAACATTTCATTTCTTCCTATTGCTTTCTTAAGTATACATAAACAAATACAAAATTTTAAGTGTGATTAGTGTGCTGTCTCAAATTATTCCATGAACCTCAGTAGCTCACACACTTTGTGCTTTGGAAAATGCTGCTGACTAGTACTGAGCTTTCAAGAGAATACACACTTAGGCACACACACAGTGGAGGCTGGAAACCCCTAGGAGGAGATAAACAAACTGACCATGGCTTTGGGAAGGTGCTAGGAGGGCACACGAGGGTATGTTTGTTTCTGGATTACAGTGACAGAGCAATAAGGAAAAGCAGACCTTGTTTATTCTGCTCGATGTCACCTTCCCAAGAGGCCAGGAAACACATCCGGCCATATCTAGTGAAGATGCAGGGCTTTCTCCTCTCAGCAGCTCCCTGGGAACTGCGGGAGGAAACAGTGTGCTGCCTCCCTTGGCCTAAATCTCCTGCTGCGGGAGCTTACAGGCCAAACCTTGAAAGAATGATTTGGAACTTTGTCTTACTATTTCCTATACCTTCTTGAAACAAAAGCTCCCTAAGGAGTCGCATCCCACCTCACATTTAGTTTATGGGCTTTTGAATTCCAGGGGAGGGGCCTGTGACTGAGGCTAAGCTAATTAGATCTTTCTATCCATCTGATTGGTTGAAGAAATGAACCCATCACCCAAGTGGGCCAATCAGAACCAAGCTGACACCATGCTGGGATCTTGTTAGGGCCTATCAGAAAATGAGCTTTTCTTCCTCTGAGATGGGATTAGGGATGGATATATAAGTTGAATGCAACCAATCCAATGAGGAGCAGAATCAAGAGTTGGAATCAGCTGATACTGAGCCTGACTCATACTGTGTTTGAAGTCTACCGTTCTTCCAGATCTATCTTTTATAACTAAAAAGTATATTCCCTGACCCTCAGAATCACCAGAGAGAATTAGCTGAGTCAACATCCAGTTGAGAAGCTATGCAGAACCTGAGGGGTTGCAACTGGGGTACTGGCTGGTGTGGCTTCACAGCAGGCAATTGGTGCCAGCTGCTTCTTAGTCCGTGGAAGTGGTTGTGCCACCCTATCCAGGTGAGCAGCCAGCTTCAATCTTGATGAGCACCCTGTGGGAGCCACAGTCCCCCACATTTGCCTGGTATCCTTCAGCTTGTCAGATTCCTCTAAGCACACTATCTCATCTAGTATTCCTTTAGCAGCCTTGGGAGGACAATCGGACAGCCATTATTTTCCAGAGTTCAGAGATGGACAAGTTGTGTTAAGCACTAGAGACTTCTGGCCAAGACTAGTGTCTGTTTAGTAACGGGATCAGGACTTCTTTCCAGGTTTTCATAGTATGATTGGACTGTTCTTAAAATTCATTAGTAAGAAGGTGGAGAAGCCCACAGCCAGGAGACCACACAGTGTGGGAAGCCGGAGGGCAGACTCTGCACTCAGACCACACAGGTGCAAACTACAACTGTGATGCTAAGTTGTCTATAACCCCGATACTCTATTTCCTATTGTGACTTAGTGTCCACATTTGCAAGAAGGGCATGACAATGACACCAGACAGGGTATTATCTCTGCTGACACAGGTGTCAAGCACATTGTTGTGAGGAGTATGAACTCATGCAAAGCATTTATGGGATCAGAGTTAGTGCTTCAGTTCATTTGACTTGGGTATCTAGGCAGAATAGCTTCATAAATCCTTAGGCTTAGTTTAAAAAAATAGCAGAAGCAGTTCTGGGGCCTGGGGGATTACAAGTCTTGACAAATCCACCTTTACCCAAACTCATGTTCCAAACTGGCTTCAGCCAAGTTTGAAAAAAAGGAAGACAATTCTTAAGTGTGCAAAGAGGAGAAAGAGCAGCAGTGAGGTAGGACATGGGGAACTGAGATTCCAGTGGACAGTGGGTATGTTTATCAGTCCACCCTTTTCTTTGCATGAGGCCAGTGATTCTCAATTGAAAGCCGCCTGGAGGGCAGGCAAAACGCAGGTTGATAGAAACCCTCCTTGCCTGAGTCCTGATTCCATAGGTCGGGGTGGAGCCTGAGAATGTGCGACTGGTCAGGGGTCCGCACAGTGAGAGCCCCTGCCTCAGCTCTCTCATACACTGCTTCTCAGGTATTAGGAATGGTGCAGAAAAAATTGGAGATATTGTGCTCCCATTGATTGGTACTCTAATTTTAAGGTAAGTTTTTGTTAGTCTGGTGAACTTTACTATTTTTTTTTCAGAACCAGGGATTGAACTCAGACCCTTGTGCTTGCCAGGCAAGCACTTATTCTACTGAGATGTCTCCCCAGCCCAGTCTGGTGAACTTCAATTAACATTTCCAGTTTTTTTAATCAGATTTTTCAACTTGCTTCTCTTACCTGATACATGCATCAAAGGAGAGAGAATATTTGTGTTATGCTATGTGTGTGTGTGTGTGTGTGTGTGTGTGTGTGTGTGTGCATGTGCACATACATGCGTGCATTCTTGAGGGGAAGCATTGTCCCTACTCCTGGGTCAGGCTTGTTTAAACAGGGGACCCACTGCCTGCAAACGACATCTGCCTGTGCTCAGTACACAAACCACCCTTCCCAGAAAACTTCAAGGCCACACTCAGAAGATGCATCGCTGTTATCTATCTATCTATCTATCTATCTATCTATCTATCTATCTATCTATCATGTGCATTCATACACGACCCCAGTGTGTGGCTTTTTTATTAGTGCACTTTTGCAGTACCTAATGACTATTTTCATTGTGGGGAATTAGTCCATGGACACAGCACACCTTAGTTCTTTGTTTACCCCCCTTAGCCTCCACACCCCATTTAACCACAAAAATGTCACAAGGAAATAGTGCTTTGCATTTCAAAAACGGATTTCAGTGTCCCTTTCCTTATCACATTTGGTCCCTACTGCCATGGGGTGGGGGTAGGTGTCTTTGTTCCCATTTCACAGATGAAACTAAGATGACTGTGGTTAAGATAATTTGCACATGGATATGAGTAAATGGGACTGAATCCGTCATCCTCCACAGGGCCCCCTGCTGTGTTACCGTGTGACTCACATTTCTGAGGATTTGTATGGGCTTTGGCTTGTCTTTCTGCAAACCACAGTTATTAATGGAACATTAGATTCTTTCTCAGTGCCAGTGAGCAGTCCTGAGAGTATGTTTGGTGATTGTACAAGTTTGGAATATTATTCTGTGTAATGGTAACTGTAACAATATTAGCAATACTGATAAGGTGAACTGCATGCTGGGTACCTTACTTCCATGACGTCATAAACTCTTTACCATGTGATCAGGCAGTACACTGCACAAGCCCCCACGGAGTGCCCATTTGAGAGATTCAGAAACTGAGACTTAGAGTTGTCACGTGACTTTTCTAAGATCATAGGCCTAACATGTGTCAGAGTCAGAGCTCAGTCCCCTGCCTGATATTCCCTGAGCTCAATCCAAGCTATGTTTATTTCAGACTTCCTCCTAAGTGACCTCCGTGACACCTGTTTTGCCACGGGCCACCTCCACTGAGTTCCTCCTGCTCTCCAGCATCTCTGCCCACTGCCCATTAATCTTCATTATTGCCTTTGTGATAATATCTCTTCATAAATCTTTAACCACTTGGCACCTGATTATAATGTAATAAAAGGATCATAATGTGAATTGATATGTTACATTTATTGTTGTTTAAATGATGAGAGAGAAGAGAAAGTTCATAAAACATTTAGATACTTTCCCCTCAAGGGTTATGACACAAAAGCCTCCTGATGCACACCAGTACATTTTTTCTCCCAAGTTTGAGCATGACAGGCAATGTAGAACATCCAGGGTTGTTTATCTGTGGATAGCAGCACACTGTGAGTTGTGGTCTCATTTCCGTATGGTCTCTGCTGATTTCTGCTGTGATTGCTTGGCTTGCAACACTTAACCAGAAATAAAACAAATCCTGGGGGTTAGTTCACATGGTGTGGAGGCACCTATAATAGTTATTTTTTTGTCACTATAACAAAATAACTGAGGTTGGATGCTGTATTTAAAAACAAAAAAACAGGGTTTATTTAGTTTGTAGTTCTGGAGGGCACCAGCTTCTACTCAGCTTGGCTGAGCACCTCCTAAGGGTGGTTTCACCATGGTGGCAGTGAACCCAGGGGGCAGAGGTCCCAGGGCCAGCTGGGAAGCCTGGAATAGCTGGCTCAGTGGTCAAGACCTGTGCTTTTATAACAATGTGTTCTGGTGAGGACTCACTGTCAAAGACCCACATTTTCTCCTGGAGACACAGCCTGATTACCTAGTATTGTGGTTTGCACCAAGACCCAAAGCCTCATGTGTTCAGAGGTCAGGCACTTTGGAAGGTGCCTAGAGCAGAGCACCCTGGTCTCATCACTGGGTTCACCCACCAGTGAGCTCGTAGCTGGCCCAGTTGTTCAACAGTGGGACCTGCTTGGAGCAAGGGGACTGGGACTATAGCCTGGGAGTGAGTACTCTTAGCTCTTCTCCTCCCTCTTCTCTGGCTCTTGGCTTTCTCTTCCTGGTTGTCACAGGGTGAGCTGCTTTCCTTCAAAATACTCTTCTGCCTACAAAAGGAAATTCTTGCAATCATGAGCCTAAAAGGTATGCTTCTTCTTTATGCTGTGTGTGTCAGGTGTTTTGTCTTGGCAATAGAAAGCTGACTGATACATCTGAAGACCTCTCACTAGACCTCACTACTTCCATCAGGTGCCATCCCCTCTCCTACTGCCATGCTGAGGGCCAAACTTCTGGCACACGAATTCTTGGGTGGGTAGCATACCGCATCGGAAGCATAGCAGTAGCTTGTAGAACTTGTGTCAGTTATCTAATGCCAGAGTAATGCTGTGTTAACAAATCACCTACCTTATTATTTGATTCAACAACATGATTTTGACTGATGAGTCTGTGACCTGCGATTCAGGCCAGCATGACTAGGGCAATTTTCCTAGTCTTTACTCAATTCATACACCTATATGTCTGGAATTGGCCAAGATCAATTGACCTAGAATGGCCTCAGCTGGCTGACAGGAAGCCTGAGTGACTCGTCTGTGTTCAGTATATCTTGTCCCCCAACAGGATAGCTTGTACATGTTCTCATGGGAGAAACCAACATTGTGTGTGGAAATGTCTGGGTGCTTACACAAGAAGCCTCTGTTCTGTCATATTCTGCAACCTGAGAGTAAGCACAGGGATGAGTCCAGACGCAGCAGTGGGTAGAGCATCCTACCAGAGTGAAAGAACACCACCCAGTTACATAGCACATAGCGAAGGCTGGGCCTACAGATGGGGGATGTCCAAAGCAGGCAGGAAAAACGTGCTCCTGGGGGGCAGGAAGCAGGGCTGACACCATCGGGAACAGACAGCTACGGCTCCTTAGAGACTATGTGGACTCCCGTCTCTGCAGCTCCTGAGCATCTGCCCCAGCCTTGTCTGCCTCCACCTGGTGGCTTTCTCTGCTCGGTTTGCCCACACTACTGTATGGCCATGCTGCAGTGCCATCGCCCCTGTCACTCATGACCTCTTGCACCAACTGCTATCCCATAGTGCATCCTTGCGTCACATTTTCGGGCCTGTCTCTGTAGTTGTGTCCCTGTGTTGGTAACCTGGAGTCTCCCTTATACCTGTTCTGCTTCTTTGCACCTCTTCTGAGTGCTTCCTTTCTTAGCCTAGTCAGCTGCATATATGTACTAGCTAAACATTTAAGAATTATCCTCGTACTCCTTACGCTCTGCTCTAATATCATCCATCACTGAATCTAGCAAGTACCAAAGCCAAAATATTGGTCCAATCCATTCACTTCACCTAACTCAACTCCACCACACCAACCATCTTCACCTTCTTCTGATGCCCACAGGGCTCTCCTCCCAGCTCTCCTTCATTTTCCATCCCATTGCCAGCATCCACTTTTTCTAAAGCACCCATCACTGCATGAATCTGCTCACATGCACACTACTTCATACCTTTGCCCAGGCAGCAGAAGGTGAACCCCATAAGGTTGTGGCACTTTGTCCATTGGGCAGCAGTGCATCTCTAAGGCCTCATCCTCTATGATGATTGGTGGATAGTCAGGCTGCTCACTGTTGAGAAAGTAGTCATGTGTGGGTGCAGACTACTTCCTCACTTCCTCCCACAATGCACTGGTGGACAATTCTCAGAGGAATAGGGCTGAGCAGCAGCCCCATGACAGAAGCACTAACTTCATCAAGTCTGGTGAAGAGCCCAGGGCCATGCCACTGGCCAGGCTGTGCAGACCTCTTTGTGAGCACACTGAGCCAGGTGCCCCTGGCAGTACATCCTGTAAATTGGGCCAGGAGCCAGGCAGACTCTGCTTCAACCTACTTAGGAGGAATAGCATCAATTTGTCTTCATCTTTTTTTTTCATTTATGTGTTTGGCACGGGGTCTTACTATGCAGCTCAGACTCATAGTGACCCTCCTGTTTTCAGCCTCCCCAGCGCTTGGACTACATGCATGCACCACCAAGCAGGGACTCAGTCAATGACTGGCTCCGCATGTCCTGGGGGTAGGGCTGGCCTGGCATGCAGGACCAGAGATCAGACCCTGGTCATTACACTTGCCAAAGCAGGAGCTTAGTCTGCTGAGTTATCTTGCCAACCCTGTCTTTGTCTTTAGTACAATTGTTGGCCAACAAGTAGTAGTAGAGCCTGTTCCATAATTTAGTTCACAAACCAAGTTCAGCAGGGCCTCAATTAAACTAATTTGTCAGTAATTAATTCATGAATGACAGTGTGGTAAGAGCCACTGTAAACACATGAAAATAATAAAGCTGCATCCATTTAAAATATTTACTCTGCCTTCTCTCTGGCCTATCTGTGATTATTCCGAATGTATGTATTTTAGTGTTTAGTTTTCTTACACTCTTCCCTAAATTTAATGTAGCTCTGTTTGCACACATTTGCACATTTCAAGCAATTAGGGTAGATTTGGAAGAAATCAAGGCAACACCATGGTCTACCCTGAGAAAACGAAAGGATTAGGAAACTCTGTTTCTCTGTTCCAAGCTGCATCACCAGCCCTTTTTTAATTTTTTATTTTTTATTTTGAAACAAGCTCTCACTAAGTCTTTACAATGCCCAGATCTTGCTGGAATTTGTGGTCCTTGTTTGTCAGCCTTCCAGAGTGCTGGGATTACAGGTATGTGACTCTGCACCAGATTTCTAATTTGTCCTGTAGTAGTGGGATGGCGAGCTTTGAAATTCTAACTCCTTGGTCAAATATTTCTGTCATCTGTTGAGCTTTCTTGTCCAAAGTTGCATTCCTGTTTTACTAGTGGGTAAATTTTGTCCTAACTTGCTGAGCAAAATGTGGGCTGGTGCAGAGCTTGAAGAGGGAAAGGGAATTGAGAAGGCGGGCTGATGAACACCACAAAGAGGCCGGGCATGGCAGTGCATGCCTGTGATCCCAGCCCCTGGGAAGCTGAGATGGGAGGATCGCTCTGAGTTCAAGGCCAGTCTAAAGTGCATAATGAAATCCTGTCACAGAAAGACAGAAAGAAAAAGTCAAACAGAGTTGATACTTGTGAAAACTCATCTCAATATTATATTAAACATTTTGTATGACTTCATTCCACCTTTGTATAATGACCACATCTTCACCTCATCTTCAAGGAAAGGGAGCCACGCAGCAGTTAAGGAACTTGTCCAAGGGCAGCACACAGTCATTTAGCTTCTAAGTCTAGACTCCTAACCCCTGGACTATCCTGCCTGCCTGCCTGCCTATGGGCTAGACCACTGGAGCTTGGGCATCTCTCTGACAGGGGTTGCCCATAGTAAGAATGAACTGTCTGGGCCAGGGGCAGTGTGAGGGATCCTAGTGGTACCAAGACGTTGAGAAAGGACAAATTCAAAAAGTTTCAAAAAACAAACTGATCAGAAACTTGTACCCAAAGTACAAAAAGATGAGAACCCAACATCCCACAGAGTGGAAGCAAAGGAAATGATTCCAGATTGCTGGTTAGCACGCCCTGCAAGTTATGCCAGAGGCGAACCTGCTTTACTTAACTCCCATGGAACTTGGCAAAACACTTGCTCTGCATACACCCTGAGTGCCATGGTAACTCACTAATTTTCAAGTAACTAGCAATTGTGAGTGGAGGATCTGACTGGAAGTTCAGAGGCTCCTGTCTGTCCTTATAGGCAGCTCACTAGCCTGCTATGTCCATAATCTGTACCTCAAAACAGAGGAGGAAACCAACAAGAACATCATATGTCACAACCATAGATGCTTCATATTCCTTCATCTTTCTATTGTAAGGGAAGGAGTTACAAATGGTATATTTTTCTGAGGTCGTGATATCATTACAATAATACTGATAATTATTCCTTTTCCTCTCTTCATGTGGACTGATAGCATAACAAACTATTTCCCAGCTTTCTCTCATATTTCATCTCTCCCTTTATAATCCTGTCAATGACCCCTTAATATTCCGTCCTCCAGACCAGGTCTTCTGCAGCTCACAAGATGCAGTGTAAACTTCCAAAATGTGTGGCCTGCTTACTTTATTTGTGAAATGGGGATAATAATAGCTTCATGTCTTGTTTATGGTAAGGCCAAACAACTAACACGCACAGAACAATATGCTCAATAAATCTTGGCTACTGCTTATGTTGATTGTTTTAACTCATTGGCACCTCAATCATGTTGCAAAATAAGGGCCTCACAGGCCCTCACTGGTGTACACACCAGTTAATTTCTTGTTTATTGTAGGCTGGGACACTCACGTATCTCAGATGAGCTGAGCTCAGCTCTAGGCTGGACCCTTAGCATGGAAAGTTCTATTTCAAGTAGGACTTCTCTGTCTTCTCCTGAGGTCAGTGGGAGGAAGGGATATTTTATGGTAATAACTGGAATATATGGGCTGGGCAGGATGGTTCAGTGGTCTAAACCACCTGCTTGCGAAAGCTTGGGCGGCTTCAGGGACCACGGTTCGATCCCAGCACCACATGCTGTGCCAGCCCTGCCATCGGGGTGGGCTGAGTCGGCCATAAAAATGAGTGAATAAACAAACAAAGGTTCTGTAACAAGAAAAATAAATAAATAAAATAAAAAAAATTCTAAAAAAAAAAGGAATAAAACTGAATAAGTAAAAACACAGTGACCTTTGAAAATCAACGTCAGAGATGGGCACACCTTTTGCCTCTCCTGGTAACCAAACCACTCTGGCTTCCTGCAGAACTTCAAAGTTATAGAAGAACACGGACTATAGGAAAGAGAAAAATTTGACCGGTTATACTGACTGCCATCATGACTGTTTATATTTTAAATGTAGGTTTTGAACTACAATCTTCCAGACTAGGACTCTAAAGTCCCTACCTTACACACTTTCCCAGGGGACTCTGAAGCAACTCTGTTAGTTTAGATGGTGGTGGCGAACTTATGGCATGCATGCCACAGCAGGCTGTCTATAACACTGAAATGTCTAGGAGGCTCACGTTCACTGGCTATTCGAGCTTCTCAATTATCTGATCATTTGGGACTCTGATGAAGCAGATCAGATTCCTAGGCCAGTGACTGGGGCAAATCCTGGGATCTGAATTTTAACAATTTCCCCATACAAGAATTCTCAGGATTTGAAAGTTGAAAAACATCTTTCTAATGTGACATTTAATTTAGTTTGTGCTATGGACACTTGGTTCTTTTTTTTTTTTTTTGAATTTAGATTTTGGTTTTACTGGAGTGATGAAAGTCACCCATAAAGAACATTGTACCTAAGACTTACAGTTAGGTGACATAGCTCCCATATGGCCAGGTGTCCTTCCTAGCATACCAAAATAATCAAGGCAGTTTCTACTTGTCACCACAGAGCTTTGCAGGAGTCACAGAGTCTCAGAAAGCAAAGTCATATTTTATCACCCCGACCTTGACTTACCGAGGCCCTGATTTACTGTCTCTTTTGAGATGACCCTCAGCTTTCCAGGCCTGGCATGTGATGGCATGTGGCTATTCTCATGACTTGGAAATGCATGGCCCAGACTGTTCTTCCCTGAAGGACTCACTGCCCAACTTCGGGAACTGTGGTCAACAGGCAGCACCCTCAGGGTCTGCTTTAACGGCAAAGAACCACCATGTCTGAGTTCAGCAGCAACAGGAAGAAGGGCACAAAAACGTAGTCATCTTGGTCTGAAGCTGGCCATGAGGGGCCAGTCCTCACACCAACACTGCCTACAGGCTTGACCATGTCACCCCTACTGGCTTGCAAGGCACTTCAACTTGTGTCTGTTGCTCACTCTTCTTTCCTGCCAACTATCACAAGTGTTGATGCTTAGGAAACATCTTGTATCCCAAATGCTATGCTAAACCTTGTGTGTAGGGGTGCTCTTCCAAAGCCTAAGGCACCCACAGGTGGGGCTTTCCAGAGCTGGCTGGATCTAGGGTGTGCAATCCAGAGACTAAGAACTAAATTAGCCCACTGGTTAGAGTTAGCATAGTTCTGGGTGTGGCTGTGTAGATTTACTCGACAGGAGCCCTACTCTGGATGCAGATGGCACCACCCAAAAGGCCTGTAGCCTAGATGAGACAAAGAGAACGGCAGGCTTGCTGTTTACTGCCTTCCGCCTGCCGCCCATGTTTCTCCTGCCATACTCCCCTATGATACCACCCTTTCTTGAAGCCAGCCTAGTGTGGACTGAAACCTCTGCAAACTGTAAGCTGAACAAACCCTTCCTCCTCCTTTACCTTTGCCTGTTGAGTATTTTGTCCCAGCAATCAGAACAGTAACTAAGACACTCTGATGGCATCTCCTGCAATGGAGCTCAAGGGCACCAACAGTGGAGTAGGCAGAAGGACTTGAGTCCTGGTGGTGAACTTTGCCGAGAAGAGTAGTGTATCACTCAATGCATGCTTTCAAGGGAAGTGTTAGCCAACAGAAGTGCAGGAGGTGCCTAGACATTTAAATCACCTTTTCTTATTGATTAAGGTAAATACTTTACTGATGGTGTTAATCAATACTCCTATAAATTCTCGCGGTGTGATGGTTTTACTATGTATTTAATGTTTCTGTCTTTAATTGAGTTACATTCCCCTCAGCCCAAAATGATGAACTGAAAGTTAGAAATCATGTTGGCTCTGACAAAAATGGGGAGCATTTTTTTTCTGTTGTTTGATTTGAAGAACTAACCTTTTGGATTACAGGCCAGCCAACTTGCCTTGGTCAGCAGCAACTGGCCTCTTCTCTTTACCTTGCTGAGTCTCAGTTTCCTTACTTACACATATGAGAACTGGCTGCAGTGCCCACAGGAGGTAACACATGGAAAACCTGTGGAACTGTAACGATTACTTAATGTCAAGGCCTGAAAGCAGTGATTAAAAAAGTTTTACAGAATTTTCCATGATACTGATAAAGAGTGGCCACAGTGGTGCTGGAAACCTGTTAATTCTTTCTATGACCCCATTTTTGCACTGTCACTAGCTGATTGATTTGTCCATTTCGTCACCTGAGTATAAATATCCACCTGTCAATCATTCCATTATGCTAAGTGCCCAGGCAGCCCAAATGGTGATTTATGTTCTTCAGAGAACAGTTTTGTCTTCCGGCAGCTGTACTGTGTGCACAGTGGGTAAAAACAGCTGGTGCATACTCAGAATCTATCTTTTAGACCTTACAGATACGTTTATGCCCCAAAAAAGAGTCCCCCCTAAGAGAGGTACAGCATGTGAGTCAAATGATTAGAATTCCTAATGTCCACTCCGGTGCTACTGAGACTGTGACCTTCAACAAATCTCTGAATCTGAAGGAAATAACTTCTTCCATCAGAAGAGAAAGATCTACATTGGCCTCAAAAGGAGACCAATGTGAACTCCAGGAGACATTTGACCATGGCTAATGCTACTTTGAGGAATTTCAAGGGTATTATATCTAGTGGGTAGAAGCAGGCATGCTACTAAACATTCTAGGATGGATGGGGTATGCTCACACAAAGTTATCTAGTACCAAGTGGCAATAGTGCCACTGTTGAAAACTTAGTCTCTAGATAGAGTATGATGCTTAACTTTTTTTTTTTTTTTTTTTTGTCTTTTTGAGACAGGGTCTCACTATGCAGTTCAGGCTGGCCTTGAGCTCACTCTTGTAGCTCAGGCTGGTCTTGAACTCACACCGATCCTCTTGCCTCAGCCTCCCGAGTGCTGGGATTACAGGCGTGCGCCACCACACCCAGCATGATGCTTAACATTTTAAATAAATTCTTTAGATAAATTTGTATTCATTAAGAATAACTTATCTGTTGCATTTTTTCTGTTTCACCCTTAGGCATGTATATACTTATATGAAGAAGTTGCAATATGTTTGATTAAGCCTTTTCTTTTATTTTTGTCTTTTACTTAATTCATTGATTTCTAAATCATATATGTCATTCCTTCTTTATTTTAATCAAATATATATATATATATATATATATATATGTTGATATATTCAAATCATGTAAGCATAAAGTTACAGTCTCTTCCACTTCTAAAAGGACTTAAAAATATTTAGCATTACAAGTTTATTATGGATTAATAATTTGTTTTTCACTTCAAATCTTTAACTCGTTTTCTCCATTTTATGACCTAATTCTCATTCGTCTCTCTAACACAGCACCATGGCATATGATATCCCAATGCATAACAAGTAAGTTAGCTATGTCCTTACTTTATATCTCTGAAAGTTGTTAATTGCATTCACCAAAACTTGGAGCTTCCTAGCATCCAAGAATATAGTTAGTTATTTGTCATGACAAGTAGTTAGCTGGCATTCTCTGGCCTTCAAATTGTTTGAGGTCATCTGTCCAGCTTTTATCAAAGGAGTATGAGCAGATTTGACATGGAATTTTTTCTAGGCTACAACTTTTACTTCCCAGTTGCTAACTGTCCAGAAGTATGTTCTCCTTCACCACTGACTTCATGAGCTGGAATAACAAGTGGAGCAGACCCCATTCAAGCTGTAATGGACATGCATCAGGCACAAACCAGTCATCCTTGGTCAGAGGAGACTTACCTCTGCAGAAGAACTGCATGTGTCCCAAGGAGGACATGGTTATGTCTTAGATCTGAAGCACCACCTCCATGGTCTCATGTATTCAGCAGTGCAGCTCTGGGAAGGTGGTTAAATCACGGAGATGGCATAGGCACTGACAGATTAATCTGTTGAGTTCATGGTTTAATGTGCTGCCAGGTGGGCAGGACTGTTGGGAATTGGGTCACTGGGGTGTGACATGGAGCTTGTCCTCTGTGTATCCCTGCTCCCTTTGCCTCTTACACGCCGGAGGTGTGTAGCTCTCTTGGGCTATGGCCTCCCACTCTGCCTTGGAGCCAGCCAGCCATGGACTGAATGTACCCTTAAGCTGTATCAGGTGTTTCATCCCAGCAACAGAAAAGCTAAGCAATCCATGTGTTTTATCGAATGCATTTTCCTTTATTTTCAAGTAAATCTAAATTGGTCCTTTCTGCTTCTTCCCAACCTTAAAACAGTGTTCCAAATAACTTTACCTATCAGTTCTTCAGAAGATTTTTTTGAGCCATTGTATCAGTTATTATGTTTTCCAGCACCCTGCCAAGTGAATCCCAGTTTAGTTTGTACTACATAAACTATGTCATTAAAGTAATTGATATCTATTCAGTATCTTCCCACCTAGAGACATACCACTTTATTCATATTGTGCATGTATTATTTTATATAGCTCCATAGAATATTTTTACATTGAAGTCTATGTATTTGTTAGAAACATAATTCTTATATTATAGTCTCATTTTGTGCCTGAGGTCATTGTCTCAGTATTATATTCTAATTGTTTTATTGCATTTAAAAAAACTTTCTTATCTTTTCACATTAATTATGAATTCTGCTACCTTGTTGAGTTTGACTGAATTCTAATAAGTGCTAAGTTTATTGCTTTGACTTTCTCCACTCTTTATTTTTCAAATTCGAATTATACTCTAATTAGAAAAACTAATTTTTCTTATGTGAAATAAAAATGATATTATGACTAAATCAAGAAGACAAATACTCTGCTTAAAGAAATGAAAGTCTTGTTACAGATTGTAAGAAAATATTTTCAAGTATATATTCAAGCAAAGACTTTATTCAAACTATAAGTTTTAAAAACGTAGTGGGTGATATTTATTTGGACATCCATCTCAATAAAGAAAATTAGCATGACAAATAAGCACATGATAACTGCCAAGTATTAGTGGCTACAGAGAAATTCAGACTAATACTATGCATCACCATTATCCACCTATACATTTTAATCTTTCTAAAATGCACAAAAATAATATCAATACTTATGGAAAGAGATGATAAAATCACGTTTGAAACAAGAAGCAGAGCAAGTGGAAAACTTACATGTTCAAAGTGTAAAACAGTCTAAAGTGTAAGTGGCTAGTCTAGACAATAGTTTGTCAATTTCTTATAAAGTTATGACAACACTTACCCTGTGATCCAGTAATTCCACTTCTAGAGAAACAAAGTATGTGCTTATACAAAAATATGTTTGCAGCATCATAATTCATAGTCTCTAAAATGGAAAAGAACTCAAGCATCCTTTAATCATGTATTATTCAGAACTAGAAAGAAATTAAATATTTATGCAAACACCACCATGGGTGAATCATGTAACTGTTGTTGAATAAAAAAATTTCAAAGTGCACAAATAGAGACAAATTGATTTTGCAATTATTAATTTGGAACTATAATTTTGATAGTAGTAGACTTTTTAAAAAGGCACACTCATACATTTTAATGTTTATATGAAGTAGAGGATGCATTCATATGTATACATCTCCTGGCTTTAAAGTTTTTCAACAGATGACAATATTTATATAAATTACCTCAATGGCCTCCACAGTTTTCCACTAAGTTCAGTTCACAAAATTATACCATTCACAAATGGAGATTTCAGATAGCAAAGCTTTTTTCTTAATCATGACTTCTCCTTCTCCAATTTTAGTTTTCCAAAGTGTACATATTTTCCTAAGAAAAGCTTATGTTGGCTGCCTAAATCTGGTTTCAATTGTCATTTTAATTGAACACATACATGTATTTATAGCAAAAAAAATCTTTTAAAAAATATACAAACAGAGGGCTGGCCAGATAACTTAGCACACTAAAGCTCCTACTTAGGCAAGTGCAGGGACCAGGGTTTAATCCCAGGCATGTCTTGCCAGCCCTGCCCCTGGGGCACAGTGAGACAGGGACTAAGACTGGGCGTGGTAGCATGCACCTGTAATCCCAGCACTTGAGAGGCTGAAAACAGAATAGATCACTATGAGTCTGATCATATAATATACATGTTATATGATATGTGTCATATACTATACATGTCATATAATATACACCATATAATATATGCCATATAATAAGTACCTTACATTATATGTCATATAATATGTATGTCACATAATAAATGATATAAGTATGTGTATATATATATATATATATATATATATATGAAAAATCTAGACAATTCAAAGTAAACTGACTTATTTCTAAGGTTGCAGCTACTTCACCCTCAAATGTCAAATGAGATTCCGGCTGGCCCGACAGACGTCCCAGGCAGCTCACCTGAACATTCCGGCCCACCCGCCAGACTCTCCTGCCCACTTGCCTGAGGTCTCCAACCCACTTGCGTGAGTATTCTAGCCCCGCCCACCATGTTAGATCTACTCTGGCCCACTGTGAAAGCAGCTGACCCAGAAGCTAGGCCTAACATGTGACTCAGATCTTCAGCCAGATATAAGCATAGCCTATCCAGCATCAGGCCCACCACCTGAGTCAGACCTCAGGCTTGACGCAAGCTTAGCCTACAAAGCAGCAAAGTCCCCCAGTCCTGCAGGTCACTGCTATACAGAATAATACAGACAAGGAGCAAAATGCAATCTCAGCTCCCGAACCCACCTGTAACAGATACAAGAGACACTGCCCTACAAGAAAATGAGAATCATGCAAATGAAATCTCTGAACCGATAGCTTCTGAGGTAGACAGACAAGTGCAGAAACATATAGAGCAATTCAGATCAGAGATAACATGTCAAATAAAAAAAGAAATGTATGAAAAAATAGACTCTGATGTGGAAAAACAACTGCAGAAATGTATAGAAGAAACCAGGGCAGAAATAACCACTGCAGTTAAAAAAGACATTTGTAAATTAATAGCATCTAAAGTAGAGGAGCAACTACAGCAAGATAGAGAGGAGAACAGAGCAGAAATAATCTCTGAATTAGAGAGAGGATAACTATAATGAGAGACTTTACTACTATTTTTTTTCCAATTCTTTTATTGTTTAACTTTAACAATGGTTACATTACATATTTTCATCATCGGATCAGTTTAGATTAATACATATAGGTATATAAGATTGATCAAACAACTAAACATTAACCTTTCTAAATCCACATTACTTTTTTTTTTTCTTTTCCCCCTTTTTTTCTTTGAAAGTTGACATGTTGCATATTGTCCTCACAATCATTCTATAGAGTGCAGTGTGTGGGCATGACCCACCTCCCTATTAATGTTGCATAGAAAAAAGAAAGAAAGAAAGAAAAAAGAAAAAAAAAGGAAAGAGTATACTTCTCTTTGGACTAAGAGGAAGCAGATACATATACAATCAAAGGTTTTGCAATTGCAGTGTGCCACCAGTGAAGCTTGTGACGTTGGAGGCTATTGAATCTAAGCCTCCTAAAGCTCATCTCACCAATCTAGCTCTGCGTTCCATGCATTGTAATTAAGGATTTTTTTTTTT